>JAGXOD010000118.1:132500-142500 GCA_020368025.1 Brachyhypopomus occidentalis
CCTAACTAACCCTAACCCTACCTTAACTAACCCTACCCTACCCTAACTAACCCTACCCTAACTAACCCTACCCTAACCCTACCCTAACCCTACCCCTAACCCTAACCCTAACCCTAACCCTAACCCTAACCCTAACCCCCTAACCCTACCCCTAACCCTAACCCTAACCCTAACTAACCCTAACCCTAACCATAACCCTAACTAACCCTACCCTAACTAACCCTAACCCTACCCTACCCTACCCTACCCTAACCCTAACCCTAACCCTACCCTAACCACAGCCTAACTAACCCTACCTTAACCTTACCCTAACTAATCCTAACCCTACCCTAACTAACCCTAACCATACCCTAACTAACCCTACCCTAACTAACCCTAACCCTACCCTAACTAACCCTACCCTAACTAACATTAACCTACCCTAACTAACCCTACCCTAACTAACCCTACCTTAAGCTTACCCTAACTAACCCTAACCCTACCATACCTAATCCTAACCCTACCCTAACTAACCCTAACCATACCCTAACTAACCCTACCCCTACCCTAACTAACCCTACCCTAACTAACCCTAACCCTACCCTAACTAACCCTACCCTAACTAACCCTAACCCTACCCTAACTAACCCTAACCCTACCTAACCCTACCCTAACTAACCCTAACCCTACCTTAACTAACCCTACCTTACCCTAACTAACCCTAACCCTACCCTACCCTAACTAATCCTAACCCTAACTAACCCTAACCCTACCCTAACTAACCCTACCCTAACCCTAACCCTACCCTAACTAACCCTAACCCTACCCTAACTAACCCTACCTTAACTAACCCTACCCTAACTAACCCTACCCTAACTAACCCTAACCCTACCTTAAGCTTACCCTACCCTACCCTAACTAATCCTAACCCTAACCCTACCCTAACTAACCCTAACCACAGCCTAACTAACCCTACCTTAACCTTACCCTAACTAATCCTAACCCTACCCTACCCTAATTAACCGTACCTTAACTAACCCTACCTTAACTAACCCTACCCTAACTAACCGTACCTTAACTAACCCTACCCTAACTAATCCTAACCCTAACCCTACCCTAACTAACCCTAACCCTAACCATACCCTAACTAACCCTAACCCTACCCTAACTAACCCTAACCCTACCCTAACTAACCCCAGTTAGTCCAGTTAGCATGTGGCACGTTAGCTTGTGGCACGTTAGCGTCCGTCCTACCCGAGGAATCTGGTTCCGGGAGGCCCGAGCTGCAGGATTCTGCTCACCAGACTCTCCCCCTCGTTCAGGGGGGGCGGAGCTGTAGGCAGATGCAGCTTCCTGTTCCATGTGCAGCATTAAAACAGCGAGAAGAGGATGAAGATGAAGGAACAAACTCTCTCTTATACACACACACCACACACACACACACACACCACACACACACACACACACACACACACACACACCAATACACACACACCAACACACACACAGACACCAACACACACACAGACACCAATACACACACAGACACCAATACACACACACACACACCAACACACCCACAGACACTCTGAAACAACACACACACACACACAGTGTCCCACTCTCTCTCACCCAAGGAATTGGGCCCCGGTGGGTCCGACCTCTATGATCCTGCCTGCAAGTCCCTCTCCCTCCACTAGGGGGGGCATAGTGGCCAGTCGGTGTCTCTTCACCAGCCTGCAAGTCACCCGCGTTGGTGCTGAACACTTCCTGGGGGGCACAATGATGCGCAGGCCGTTGTGACGGCAACCCCGCATGGCCCCGCCCCTTGCGTCCACCATGAAGCTGACAAGGAAGCTGATTGAAGGAGAAAAGACTTAAAAATTCTACAATTAACAACTTACAGTGACAAACATGGACATGCAATAATCCTGGCAGATACATTTATTAGTCTGTAGTTGCATGTACACTGCATTACATTTACATCATGGGTTCCAATTATGAATGGTGAATATTATGTATTTATGCATATTTATGCATATCACAGCTGGACTGGTGTGCCCAGCGGGAGCTGCATGACAAACTGAGCAGTGAACATGAATCAGTACTGATAGATGCTCCTCTAAATGAACAGGACCCTTCAAAAGACCCAATCCAATTTAGACAATTTAGTTCTGAAAACATTCTATTTGGAGCCACAGAATCCTGTTGGACCCAAACGACTTCATGATTCTACTGTACCAAGAACGTTTGATATGGAGTCCTTGTCCTGAGGTCTTTCTATCATTACAGATGCACTGGTGTGGCATAAAATGATCCCTACACACTCAGATCTGTGTTATTACTATGGACACAGCCCGTGTAGGAATGAAGGCTCAACAGTGTCTCTGTGGTAGCAAAGCAACACTTCAAAGAAACGCCATGCTCACACACACAGGTCTGCAATAAGCTTCTCAACCACATGCAGAAGAAGATGAAGAGAGGAGGCACACGGAAGAAACAAACAGAGAGAGCAAGAAAGAGAGAGAAAGAAAGAGAGAAGGTGAAGGGATCACCTGCTGTAGTCATGGTCAAGGAACGGAGTGGACCGGCTAGAAGCAGGACACAATACACAATCACACACAGCACATGGGGGAGGGGAGAGAGAGGGAGAGAGAGAGAGAGTGCAGAGAGAGATAGAGGGAGAGAGAGTGCAGAGAGAGATAGAGGGAGAGAGGAAGAGAGAGAGAGAGTGCAGAGAGAGAGAGAGAGAGAGAGGGAGAGAGAGATAGAGGGAGAGAGAGAGAGAGAGAGGGAGAGAGAGATAGAGGGAGAGAGAGAGAGGGAGGAGGGAGAGAGAGAGAGAGAGGGAGAGAGAGAGAGAGAGAGGGAGAGAGAGAGAGATAGAGGGAGAGAGAGAGAGATAGAGGGAGAGAGAGAGAGAGAGAGAGAGAGAGAGAGAGGAGAGCGAGACAGAGAGGGCATGGAGGGGAGAGAGAGGGAGAGAGAGATAGAGGGAGAGACGGGAGAGAGAGAGAGAGACGGGAGAGAGAGACGGGAGAGAGGAGAGAGAGAGATAGAGGGAGAGAGAGATAGGGAGAGAGAGGGAGGGGAGGGAGGGGGGAGAGAGGGGAAACTGCAGCGTTGATTCATGGTCTGCTGGAGCACTATGTAGCAGTGTGTAATGTGGTCGTAGGTACATAGTGTGTAATGTGGTATTACATATGTAGTGTGTATCGGTGGTACATATGTAGTGTGTATCGGTGGTACATATGTAGTGTGTATCGGTGGTACATATGTAGTGTGTATCGGTGGTACATATGTAGTGTGTATTGGTGGTACATATGTAGTGTGTATCGGTGGTACATATGTAGTGTGTATCGGTGGTACATATGTAGTGTGTATCGGTGGTACATATGTAGTGTGTATCGGTGGTACATATGTAGTGTGTATCGGTGGTACATATGTAGTGTGTATCGGTGGTACATATGTAGTGTGTATCGGTGGTACATATGTAGCAGTACTTATGAAGCAGTAGGGCTGGGCGATATGGCAAAATAATAATAATCATGGTATTTTTTCTTTTCTTTATCAATATTGATATTCATCATGATTATATTATACATCATTATTATAAATATATTATTAACAAAAAGTTTTGGTTTCTGCTGACCAGTGATACATTTCGCAGTTGTATGTTGTCTGTGTGCTTCTGCTACTGACCAGGATGTCATTGTAAATAAGTGACTTGCCTGGTTAAATTAAAGGTTAAATTAAAGGTTAAATTAAAGGTTAAATAAATAAATGTTGTGGTCATGCCCCTTACTGGCTCCACTAGATGGTTCCTAGTTTCCAGAACTTTCTCCAGTGCTGGAAGCTTTAACTCTACTTTGCGGTGGAAAACCGGTGTGAGCGTTGAAGCTCAAACTGACAGCCTGCTGTAGTGTTAATTATGATTATTGTCATCATCATCATATCTGCTATTACATCTATTCTTTAAATGTTTATCATCTTTATCAGCAGAAATTTCAATACGCTCCTGTTTCTAAATCGTTTAATCACCCAGCACTACGAAGCAGTATGAAATGTGGCCTTGTGTACAGTACAAGTCAAATGTTTGGACACCTAAGCTATTTTTCTATTTTATAAAAACTGGCATGAAAACAGTGGAACAATGTATTATTATTTATTATTTATTATTATTAATGTTATTATTATTATTTTAACATCGATTCGCCTCATTTAGATTCTATAAATGTGCTACATTTTACATTTTGACAGCTTTGCATTCTGTTGGTTTTCTTTCACAAGGCCGCCACCTACCCCTACTCTACCCCTACCCTACCCCTACCCTACCCTGCCCTACCCCTACCCCTACCCTACCCCTCCCCTACCCTACCCTCACCCTACCCCTCCCCATACCCTACCCCTACACTAACCCTCCCCTACCCCTACCCCTCCCCTACCCCTCCCCTACCCTACCCCTCCCCTCCCCCTACCCTACCCCTACCCCCACCCTACCCCTACCCTAACCCTACCCCTCCCCTACCCATACTCTACCCCTACCCTAGGGGAGATGCCACACAGGACTCTCAAGGACACCCTGCTCTCTGCTGGAGCTGCCGGGTTTGAAGGATATATATGTATATATAATCCCTAATGCTATGAACAACATTCAGATGTGTCCAAACCTTCCACTGGTACTATGTAATGCAACAGTATGTAATATAGCAGTATGTAATATAGCAGTATGTAGGATTATGTGTGTGGCAGTATGTATGTAGGATTATGTGTGTGGCAGTATGTATGTAGGATTATGTGTGTGGCAGCATGTGTGTAGTAGTATGCATGTGGCAGCATGTGTGTAGTAGTATGCATGTAGTAGTATGTATGTGGCAGTATTTATGAAGAAGTATGATGTAGTGGTGATGATGTATTTCTTGTTAATGTGTTCCTGTTAAGGTAGTCCTATAATGAGGTAACCTTGGTGTATATGTAGGTACATGTGTGTGTGTGTGTTTACCCAGACTGTAGCAGCGTGTGTGTGTGTGTGTGTGTTTACCCAGACTGTAGCAGCGTGTGTGTGTGTGTGTGTTTACCCAGACTGTAGCAGCGTGTGTGTGTGTGTGTTTACCCAGACTGTAGCAGCGTGTGTTTGTGTGTGTTTACCCAGACTGTAGCAGCGTGTGTTTGTGTGTGTTTACCCAGACTGTAGCAGCGTGTGTGTGTGTGTGTGTTTACCCAGACTGTAGCAGCGTGTGTGTGTGTGTTTACCCAGACTGTAGCAGCGTATGTGTGTGTGTGTGTGTTTACCCAGACTGTAGCAGCGTATGTGTGTGTGTGTGTGTTTACCCAGACTGTAGCAGCGTATGTGTGTGTGTGTTTACCCAGACTGTAGCAGTGTGTGTGTGTGTGTGTGTGTGTGTTTACTCAGACTGTAGCAGCGTATGTGTGTGTGTGTTTACCCAGACTGTAGCAGCATGTGTGTGTGTGTGTGTTTACCCAGACTGTAGCAGCATGTGTGTGTGTGTTTACCCAGACTGTAGCAGCGTGTGTTTGTGTGTGTTTACCCAGACTGTAGCAGCGTGTGTTTGTGTGTGTTTACCCACACTGTAGCAGCGTGTGTGTGTGTGTGTGTTTACCCAGACTGTAGCAGCGTGTGTGTGTGTGTGTTTACCCAGACTGTAGCAGCGTGTGTGTGTGTGTGTTTACCCAGACTGTAGCAGCGTGTGTGTGTGTGTGTTTACCCAGACTGTAGCAGCGTGTGTGTGTGTGTGTTTACCCAGACTGTAGCAGCGTGTGTGTGTGTGTGTTTACCCAGACTGTAGCAGCGTGTGTGTGTGTGTGTTTACCCAGACTGTAGCAGCATGTGTGTGTGTGTGTTTACCCAGACTGTAGCAGCATGTGTGTGTGTGTTTACCCAGACTGTAGCAGCATGTGTGTGTGTGTGTTTACCCAGACTGTAGCAGCGTGTGTGTGTGTGTGTGTGTGTGTGTTTACCCAGACTGTCGCAGCGTATGTGTGTGTGTGTTTACCCAGACTGTAGCAGCGTGTGTGTGTGTGTGTGTTTACCCAAACTGTAGCAGCGTATGTGTGTGTGTGTTTACCCAGACTGTAGCAGCATATGTGTGTGTGTGTGTGTTTACCCAAACTGTAGCAGCGTATGTGTGTGTGTGTTTGTGTTTACCCAGACTGTAGCAGCGTATGTGTGTGTGTGTTTACCCAGACTGTAGCAGCGTGTGTGTGTGTGTGTTTACCCAGACTGTAGCAGCGTATGTGTGTGTGTTTACCCAGACTGTAGCAGCGTGTTTGTCAACACTACGTTATCAAGATGTTCTGCTCCCCAGCTCAGCCGAAACGAATCTTTCTCATTCTCTCTGGACAGAGCAGACACCTGCCAACAGAAACAACAATCAGACCACACAGCTACTAAACCCCAGAGCTACTAACCACACAGCTACTAAACCCCAGAGCTACTAACCACACAGCTACTAAACCCCAGAGCTACTAACCACACAGCTACTAAACCCCAGAGCTACTAACTACACAGCTACTAAACCCCAGAGCTACTAACCACACAGCTACTAAACCCCAGAGCTACTAACCACACAGCTACTAAACCCCAGAGCTTCTAAACCTCATGGCTACTAAACCCCAGAGCTACTAACCACACAGCTACTAAACCCCAGAGCTTCTAAACCTCATGGCTACTAAACACAGCTTATATGGTATTATGTGTAATGTGCTATTAGGAACATAGTGTGTAATGTGGTATGGAACAAGTACCTTCTGTACCCGGTGGCTGGAGATCATGTCTTCGATCAGAACCCCATCTCTCTGATAAGGTAGATGGGGCGGAGTCTGGTGGACCCTTAGGGAGAAAGACCTGCAGGGGTGAGGGGGGGTGTGTGTGTGTGTGTGTGTGTGTGTATGTATGTGTGTGTATGTATGTGTGTGTAACATGAGTACCTGTCCAGGTTGTGGCTGAGGTAGCTCATCCTGTCCAGGTATCGGTCGTGTAGAGAATCGTCTCCCAGCTCTCTCAGATCCTCCGCTCTGAGATACTCGCCACCATCACCCGTCATAGTGTCCTCACCTGTGTACACACACAAACACACACACACGTATTTTGTTGTTAAATATCTGTATATTTCTTATGCAGGTTAATAAAACTCATCTCCCAAGTGTAGGGATTGTATCTCACAATGTTTAGTGAGATCAGTAACTTCAGTAGATCTCCATATGGTTGCGTTTGAACTCTAAGGTTCAATTCTGAGGTTCAATACTCAGTTTCCCTTTAAGAAAAGTACTAACTAATATATCTGGGGCACTACCCATATCTAGAAGAATATTACCCACAATCCTTAGAACTTTGTCAAGGTGTGTCCTACAACAGCAGCTCTCTACTCCAGACAAGGGGTCCTGCCAGCCTTAAAGTCATCCTGCTTTAACACACTGGATGCAGCTCATCACCTCATTACTGACACCTGCAAGAAGAACCTGCAGCTATGCAGGATGCAGGACTGTGGGGCAGAGGGGCTGAGCAGGACTGAGGGGCAGAGGGGCTGAGCAGGACTGAGGGGCAGAGGGGCTGAGCAGGACTGAGGGGCAGAGGGGCTGAGCAGGACTGTGGGGCAGAGGGGCTGAGCAGGACTGAGGGGCAGAGGGGCTGAGCAGGACTGAGGGGCAGAGGGGCTGAGCAGGACTGAGGGGCAGAGGGGCGGCACCATGAGCAGAGAGCCTGTGTCCTGCAGGACTCTGAGGACAGAGACAGTCCTGAATTTGTTTCATTTAACTGACAAAAAGACAGACAGCAGTGAAATAATTCAGTGCTTTTAGAAAATGGGACCCAATCTTGTTAGAATTCACATGCTGATCTGGGAAGAGTTAAAATTATGTAAAATTATGCTTTAGGTACATTTATCTTTAACCAATCACAGAACAGACCCTAACCAATCACAGATCAGACCCTAACCAATCACAGATCAGACCCTAACCAATCACAGATCAGACCCTAACCAATCACAGATCAGACCTTTACCTTCCTCATCAGAAACATCTAGAACTTCAGTCATTGTTTCTGGGACGTTCAGTTTGTGCTTTTCTGTTACTGTCTGTAAAACATGAAGAAGAACATTATTAACACCACCACACTGAACACCACCACCACCACCACACTGAACACCACCACCACCACTCTGAACGCCACCACCACCACCACACTGAACACCACCACCACCACCACTCTGAACACCACCACCACCACCACTCTGAACGCCACCACCACAATAGATTAAGCTTATCTGGGGCTCAGTATGGGTGTGTGTCACTCACAGTTGTTGACGTGATGATCTCCTCAGTAACAACTTTCAGAGTATCCACTACAGAGATGTAGCCGAGGCGCTTGGCTATGGAAAGAGCTGTGTTCCCATTCTGCAACACACACAGCTCAGTTTTGTGTGTGTGTGTGTGTGTGTGTACACGCATGTCTGCATTTACATATGTACTTGTGTGTGTATGCATGTGTGTGTGTATGTGTGTGTCCTACCATAGTAACAGCATTAGGCTTTGCTCCATGTTGCAGTAGAACATTGATTATGTGGGTGTTTCCCTGCTGAGCTGCTTGGTGAAGGGGTGTATATCCATTCTGGAGAAAACACACACAATTGTGAACACAAAAATAAACACACACAATAATAAACACACAAACACACAATTACAGACACACTAATAACAACACAATCAGGAACACAGCAAAACACACACACATACACACACACACTCCACTGCACTGTCACTGAAGCAGCCAATCACTGGACCAGTGACTAAACTGAACAGGAAGTGAATCCTTACTCTGGTTTTGGCGTTGACAGCTGCACCATGTTGTAAGAGGAAGTTGACCATTTTCACATTTCCATAATGGCACGCTACAATCAGAGGGGTGTAACCCAGCTGGAGAGGGAGGAGTGTGAGGAGTGTGAGAGGGAGGAGAGTGAGGAGTGTGAAGTGAGGGAGGAGAGAGAGGAGAGGGAGGAGTGTGAAGAGAGGGAGGTGAGGGAGGAGTGGCCAATCAGAGATGTGATGACATCAGACAAACACACATGGTCAGGTCACTTCAACACCCTCAACTACAACCTTCCAGAGCTGTTACTGTTTTCTGTCAGTCAGGGTTAAGGTTACTGTTTAATGTTCATTTCATGTTCCGTGTGTGTGTGTGAGTGTGAGTGTATATATGTGTCTGTGTGTGTGTGTGTATGTGTGTGTGTATATATGTGTGTCTGTGTGTGTGTGTAAACATATGTGTGTGTGTGAGTGTCCTCACCTTTGTCTGGTGGTCTAAGTTGGCACCATTTTTAAGCAGGATCTCAGCCACACTCACTCTGTCCTCCTGCCCACTGAGGTGAAGAGGAGTCAGACCACTCTAGGGATGTGAAGGAGAGAGAGAGAGAGAATGTATTTATGGGGTGAGGTGTGTAAAGGTGTTTATGGGGTGTGGTGTAGGATGGTGTGTTTACGGTGTAGGAGGGCGTGTTTATGGTGTAGGAAGGCCTGTTTATGTTGTAGGAGGGTGTGTTTACGGTGTAGGAGGGTGTGTTTACGGTGTAGGAGGGTGTTTACGGTGTAGGAGGGGTGTTTACGGTGTAGGAGGGCGTGTTTACGGTGTAGGAGGGTGTGTTTACGGTGTAGGAGGGCGTGTTTATGGTGTAGGAAGGCCTGTTTATGGTGTAGGAGGGTGTGTTTACGGTGTAGGAGGGTGTGTTTACGGTGTAGGAGGGCGTGTTTACGGTGCAGGAGGGCGTGTTTACGGTGCAGGAGGGTGTGTTTACGGTGCAGGAGGGCGTGTTTACGTGCAGGAGGGTGTGTTTACGGTGTAGGAGGGCGTGTTTACGGTGCAGGAGGGCGTGTTTACGGTGCAGGAGGGTTCCCTACCTTGGTGGATGCGTTTACATGTGCCCCCCTCTCCAGCAGCAGGGTGGCCATGTTGGGGTGGCCCTCCTGGGCAGCGAGGTGTAGAGGGGTCACGCCCTGCCGAGTCACGGCA
>JAGXOD010000118.1:145000-147500 GCA_020368025.1 Brachyhypopomus occidentalis
GTGTGTGTGTGTGGTTGTGAGGGCGTGAGAGGCTCCAGCCTCCAGCAGCACTGCGGCTGTGTGTTGTTGTCCCTCCCTGGCGGCGATGTGCAGCGGCGTGTAGCCGTTCGTGGTGGCAGCGTCCGGGTGAGCCATGTGCTGCAGCAGCAGCTGCACGGTCTCAGTCTGACCCAGTCGGGAGGCGATATGGAGAGGAGTCTGATCCTCCTACAGAACAGACGGGACATGGGGAGGAGTCTGATCCTCCTACAGAACAGACGGGACATGGGGAGGAGTCTGATCCTCCTACAGAACAGACAGGACATGGGGAGGAGTCTGATCCTCCTACAGAACAGACGGACATGGGGAGGAATCTGATAATCCTACAGAACAGACGGACATGGGGAGAGTCTGATCCTCCTACAGAACAGGCGGGACATGGGGAGGAGTCTGATCCTCCTACAGAACAGACATGGGGGGACATGGGGGGGGAGTCTGATCCTCCTACAGAACACGGGACATGGGGACATGGGGAGGGACATGGGTCTGATCTGATCCTCCTACAGAACAGACGGGACATGGGGAGGAGTCTGATCCTCATACAGAACAGACGGGACATGGGGAGGGGTCTGATCCTGCGACAGAACAGACGGGACCCTACAGAACAGACGGGACATGGGGAGGAGTCTGATCCTCCTACAGAACAGGACATGGGAGGAGGGACATGGGGAGGAGTCTGATCCTCCTACAGAACAGAACAGATCCTCCTACAGAACAGACGGGACATGGGGAGGAGTATGATCCTCCTACAGAACAGACGGGACATGGGGAGGAGTCTGATAATCCTACAGAACAGACGGGACATGGGGAGGAGTCTGATCCTCCTACAGAACAGACGGGACATGGGGAGGAGTCTGATCCTCCTACAGAACAGACGGGACATGGAGTCTGATCCTCCTACAGAACAGACGGGACATGGGGAGGAGTCTGATCCTCCTACAGAACAGACGGGACATGGGGAGGAGTCTGATCCTCCTACAGAACAGACGGGACATGGGGAGGAGTCTGATCCTCCTACAGAACAGACGGGATCCTCCTACAGAACAGACGGACATGGGAGGAGTCTGACACAGAACAGGGGACATGGGAGGAGTCTGATCCTCCTACAGAACAACGGGACATGGGGAGGAGTCTGATCCTCCTACAGAACAGACGGGACATGGGGGGACATACAGAACAGGCGGGACATGGGAGGAGTCTGATCCTCCTACAGAACAGGCGGGACATGGGGAGGAGTCTGATTATCCTACAGAACAGACGGGACATGGGGAGGAGTCTGATCCTCCTACAGAACAGACGGGACATGGGGAGGAGTCTGATCCTCCTACAGAACAGACGGAACATGGGGAGGAGTCTGATTATCCTACAGAACAGACGGGACATGGGGAGGAGTCTGATCCTCCTACAGAACAGACGGGACATGGGGAGGAGTCTGACTACAGAACAGGCAGGGACATGGGGAGGAGTCTGATCCTCCTACAGGACGGGACATGGGGGGAGTCTGATCCTCCTACAGAACAGACAGGACATGGGAGGAGTCCTCCTACAGAACACAGGACATGGGGAGGAGTCTGATCCTCCTACAGAACAGACGGACATGGGGAGGAGGAGAACAGACGGGACATGGGAGGAGTCTGATTATCCTACAGAACAGGCGGAACATGGGGAGGAGTCTGATCCTCCTACAGAACAGAACGGAACATGGGGGAGTCTGAGTCTCCTACAGAACAGACGGAACATGGGGAGGAGTCCTAAAGAACAGACGGGACATGGGGAGGAGTCTGATTATCCTACAGAACAGACGGGATATGGAGAGACGTGTGTGTGCGTGTCTCACTCTGGCTGTGGCATCCACACGTGCTCCATTCCTCAGCAGGCATCGTACCACCTCCATCTGCCCTGCCCTCGCTGACATGTGGAGGGCTGTTTCCCCACGCTTCACACAAACACACACACACACACAATCAAAAACAGAATTCATAAGTCAGAATAATATAAGGTAACAGCAAATAGTGTATAGTATACAGTATGGTTCTGTATAGTGTATAGTATGCAGTAGGGTTCTGTATAGTGTATAGTGTATAGTATGGTTCTGTATAGTGTATAGTATACAGTATGGTTCTGTATAGTGTATAGTATATAGTATGTATAGTATGGTTCTGTATAGTAGTGTACGGTATGGTTCTGTATAGTGTATAGTGTATAGTATGGTTCTGTATAGTGTATAGTATACAGTATGGTTCTGTATAGTGTATAGTATGGTTCTGTATAGTATACAGTATGGTTCTGTATAATGTATAGTATACAGTAGGGTTCTTTGTATAGTGTATAGTATGGTTCTGTATAGTGTATAGTATACAGTATGGTTCTGTATAGTGTATAGTATGGTTCTGTATAGTATACAGTATGGTTCTGTATAATGTATAGTATACAGTAGGGTTCTTTGTATAGTGTATAGTAT
>JAGXOD010000118.1:157500-217500 GCA_020368025.1 Brachyhypopomus occidentalis
ACATGTGTAGAGGACCTTTGTAGAGGAGTCTACAGCTGCTCCCCTCTCCAGCATGTGTGTGTGTGTACATGTACATGTGTGTGTGTGTGTGTGTGTGTGTGTGTGTGTACATGTACATGTGTAGAGGACCTTTGTAGAGGAGTCTACAGCTGCTCCCCTCTCCAGCATGTGTGTGTGTGTACATGTACATGTGTGTGTGTGTGTGTGTGTGTGTGTGTGTGTGTGTGTACATGTACATGTGTAGAGGACCTTTGTAGAGGAGTCTACAGCTGCTCCCCTCTCCAGCATGTGTGTGTGTACATGTACATGTGTGTGTGTGTGTGTGTGTGTGTGTGTGTGTGTGTGTGTGTACATGTACATGTGTAGAGGACCTTTGTAGAGTCTACAGCTGCTCCCCTCTCCAGCATGTGTGTGTGTGTACTGTGTGTGTGTGTGTGTGTGTGTATGTGTGTGTGTACATGTGTGTGTGTGTGTGTGTGTACATGTACATGTGTGTGTGTATGTGTGTGTGTGTGTGTGTGTGTGTGTGTGTACATGTACATGTGTAGAGGACCTTTGTAGAGGAGTCTACAGCTGCTCCCCTCTCCAGCAGCTCCTCCACCAGCTCCACATGACCCTCTTTAGCAGCCAGGTGGAGAGCGTTTAGTCCATTCTGCATAGAGACAGATCTCAGGGTAACAGGGCACAGGAGCAGGGTAACAGGGCACAGGAGCAGGGTAACGGCACAGGAGCGGGGTAACAGGGCACAGGAGCGGGGTAACAGGGCACAGGGGCAGGTAACAGGGCACAGGAGCAGGGTAACAGGGCACAGGAGCGGGGTAACAGGGCACAGGGGCGGGGTAACAGGGCACAGGGGCGGGGTAACAGGGCACAGGGGCAGATGGAGCACAGGCACTATAGGCTGATTACTCACACTCACGTACCTGGTTACAGGTGGAGATGTTTTGTCCGCTCTTCAGAAGCTCCAGAACCTTCTCAATGTTTCCAGCTCTGGCTGCCCTCAGGAAACTGGTGTTACTGTCCGACTGCAGAGAGAACAAACACACAGACACACACACACACAGATACACACACACACAGAAAATGCAAGACTGCAGTGAAGCCATTTGGACTGTATTCTGTTAAATTCTGCTAGGCTCCAGAACAGAAAGACAAGTGGTGATTACAGACGCGTGGTGATTACTGACGCGTGGTGATTACAGACGCGTGGTGATTACTGACGCGTGGTGATTACAGACGCGTGGTGATTACAGACGCGTGGTGATTACAGACGCGTGGTGATTACTGACGCGTGGTGATTACTGACGCGTGGTGATTACAGACGCGTGGTGATTACAGACGCGTGGTGATTACTGACGCGTGGTGATTATGTTTTGTACACACTGAAATACTGAACACACACACGTATCCCACTCGTCTCTCCATCATGTCTCTCCCTTGCATCTTTCCCTCTCGTCTCTCTTGTATCTCCCTCTCGTATCTCCATCGCTTCTCTCTCATGTCTCTCTCGTCTCTCCCACATGTATCTCCCTCTCATATGTCCCTCATGTCTCTCTCGTCTCTCCTCTCATATGTCCCCTGCTGAATAATAAATACAATAAACCCAATATGAAATAGAAACACAAACAAAATGGAAACAAAATAAATTCCTTCTCTGCTTTTGTTTCCTGTAGCAGTTTTCTGTCCACCCTGTTGAAACCTCACCAGTAAAGCATCATCTGTTGGGAGATGTAAATACAACCAACACACAGCAGCAGTCAGCAGATGGTGTGTCTGGTGGTGTGTGTGTTACACACTGCCAGGATTTCTTTACACGTATCATTACCTTCTGGGTGGAATTATACATCACACCTGTCCTATAAGCCATCACACAGACTGCACACAGACTGTGTGTGTAAGAACAAGGGAATGTGAAAGACTGTGTGACAGAAGTTCACAGTGTGTAATTAAGTTACACTGTGAGAGACGGCCTCTACACTTGCTATTTGTGCAGCTGTGTAGAGAATCACACCCCAGAATCTTTACTCTCCTATTCACACACACACACACACCCTGGTGAACACTGATGAGATGTATGTTCACAGTGTTGTGGTTGTGGAGTGTGTTGTAAACTCCTCTGTAAATTGTGGTCTGCAGACACTGTTGTAGATCATGGTGCAGCCATTGTACATGTATTTGAGACACGTACGTAATGCGTCTAAAATTGCCTTTTTCTATTTATGTAATATTGCTAAACTGAGAGAGTCACTTTCCTTATTAGATGCAGAGAAATTTGTCTGCACGTATTCAGATTATTGTAATATTTTAATTGGATTGAATAAAAAAAAGATTAGACTTGAACTGGTACAGAATGCCACAGCCAGAGTTCATACAAGAGCGAGAACATTTTTATTTTTATAATTTAGAACATTTGACCATAATTATTCCTGTTTCTGCTGCTCTGCGCTGTCTACCAGTTACATTTCAAACTGACTTTAAAACACTTGCTGACTTGTTCAGCACATTGGCCAATCAGAAACCTTCCAACAGGTTAAATCTCCACCAGACTAGCTACCATGTCGTTTTGAGGAAGAGGAACCGTTTGTGTAGACTAGAGTGGAGTTGTTGAGTATCACACTAGGACAGAACTGGAACACAATTAGGATTACTGCACATGTATGTAACAAGCCCTGTTATCAATGTTTAAAATAAGCCCTACTGTGGACATGTCTGCACACAGAAGAAAAGTCCAAATGTACAGAGAAACTGTGTTTTAAAAAAATACCCATTGTGTCCCACTGTGAGGACAAAGCCTAAAGTTGTAATTGTCCTGGGACCACAGTGCCATCAGGGTTATTCCTTCCTGGACTAAGGGAGATTACAGGGTACAGGATTACAGGCTCCTGGAATAAAGAGGATTACAGTATCCGAGTTAACTCACTGCCGCGCTCAGATCAGGAAATGAGGAAGATTACAGGATTTGAATTAACTCACTGCAATGCTTACATCATCTCCTGAAACTCCCTTAGGGTTAGGGTCTACCTACTCCACCTACACGTGAAGCTCATCTCATATCTACTCCACCCATTTCACCCACACCTCTCACTCGATGTACTCCTGACTGGGAAAACTGTCAAATTAACAACACACACACACACACATACACACACACACAAACATTAAAGGAAAATTACACACTCTACTACAAACACACGTGTCTTTTCTCTGTCAGCACTGATTAGTCAGAGGGGACAAGTTTGATAAATGATTACCAGTGGACAGGTTTAATAAGTGATAGACCACTGCAACACTTTTAACCAAACACTCTCTATCGCTCTCTCTCTCTCTATAAGTGGAACACTAAACGCTTTCACAGATAACTGGATAACTGGAGGTTGTATACGTGATACATGCTGTTTTTCAGGGCTGGTGTGCTTGTATTGTGGATAATGGGCCACTAGAGGGAGCTCCACAGAGGAGCTGGAGGCAAACAGCAGCAGAGACCACACCCTAAGAAGCACAGGAGAGGCACAGTGTGGTCATCACACGCTGCAGTCACTCCAGCCGCTTTAGAAAGGACAAAATAGAAAAAGAGAAAAAAATAGGATAGAAGGATATAATAACAAAACAAAATTATATATATATATATATATATATATATATATATATATATATTTCTATAATAAAAAAGAAACACAGTGGGGGGGAAGTGTGAGAGAGAGTGGGAGGGAGAGAGAGAGAGAGAGAGAGAAAGAGAGAGAGAGGGAGAGAGCAGAAACCTGTGAGTGAGGGAGGGATGTGGGGGTGGGGATACAACACCCATAGCAGCTTCTCATGGAGCTGCAGACAGAATTCTGATACATTAACATATTTCATTACGCTAAGAAGCTTCAGCACATGGTTTCTACACTATATCAGCCTGCAAGTGACTCCTACATCTCCAACCATAGAGCAAAAGGGACACGCCCACATTATTTATGCAACAAAACATTTACTGCAGGAGAGTAGAAAGCAAACCTGCACTTAGCATCGCTAGTAGCACTAAACTAATTAGTACTTCAACAGGCCAATCAGCAAAAGTGGTGGACCATGTTTCTGTCATTCTATGTGACTACACCAGAGCATGGGACAGTAGTGGACAGTAGTGGACAGTAGTGGACAGTAGGGGACTGAAATGAGACTGTAAGGGACAAGAGGAGACTGAAATGAGACTGTAGGGGATATTAGGAGACTGAAATGAGACTGTAGGGGATGTTAGGAGACTGAAATGAGACTGTAGGGGATATTAGGAGACTGAAATGAGACTGTAGGGGATATTAGGAGACTGAAATGAGACTGTAGGGGATGAAAGGAGACTGAAATGAGACTGTAGGGGATGAAAGGATAGTAATGATGCAGTATATCACTGTATGGGTCTGTATTGGGACTCCAGTACTTTAGTACAGCATTTCAGTGTCCATCCACGGGCAGCAGGCCTGTAGGCAGAACTGTCCCCTTACAGAGGGAGCAGATTCCTATCAGGAACAGATAACAGAGGACATGTGGGTGGAGGGCAGCAGGCTGCCAGAATCAGAGCAGGAAGAACAGAAAGATGAAGAGAAAGAATGAGAAACAAAACAGCTATGCATATATATATATATATATATATATATATATATATATATATATATATATATATGTGTGTGTGTGTGTGTGTGTGTGTGTGTGTGTATTTGCACATATATATGTACATACTGTATGTTACACACAGGACTATATATAGATATATGTCTACATATCTACCTACATCTCTATGTACATCTACAAAGATGTACGGATACCTAGATAGATATCTAGATATCTAGACAGATATCCTGACAGACATATCTAGACAGACAGATACCTAAACAGACAGATATCAAGAGAGATGGACAGATGGATAGATGGATAGATAGATAACAGAGGAAGGAGGAGGGAGATGGAGATCGATAGAAGCATGTCGGCTCCAGACGAAACAGCAACCCTGACATCAGTCTGTGTAAACAGACTCTACTGATTATCTCTTCAGAAAGGGCAGGGCAGGGTGTGTGTGTGTGTGTGTGTGTGTGTGTGTGTGTGTGTGTGTGTGTACGTGAGAGATGAGCCCTGTTGTCTACACACACACACGCACGCACGCACGCACGCACGCACGCACTGGACTGCAGCTTCCACACCGTGTAGGTTATGGACCACAGCTTTACATAATGTGCACGTTTACTGGATTGTGTTCAACAGTCTTTCTGTTTAATAGAAGCATTTGCATTCATGTGCTCATTCATCCACCAGTTCTGTCTGTTCGATCTATTCTTCTGCCTTCTGTTGGACCGTTATTGATCTGCTCCCGTGTTCTTGCGGGAAGTCTGGAGCCTCATTAATTATTAAGAGTTGAGATGCATCCTCCAGATGCTCCGGTCCACCAGTCAGAACTGCTCAGTGAGATGGAGCCCTAAGTGGTCGGCTCGTCTAAGAGCATAACAAGGTGAGTGTGCTGACGTGTAGTCCAGGAAGGCAGCAGGGCCTTGAGCACACGTGGATCACGTGGTGCGTCCAATATCAAAGTGCCCACAGCACACAAAACTGGGTTTGTGTGGAGAGGCAGCCATAGAAGTGGCACAATGGAGTAAAACATCCTTCCATTAGAGCTTCTTCCTGACCATCGCAACATGCCTCTCCTGGGGGGGGGGGGGGTTACATTGTTAAACATCACGTGGACACAATCAAGTCTGAGTAAGTCTGTTTCTGAGGGTAATGGAAGCTCAATCTGAACTTGAGAACTATAGGTTTGCGTAGAGATAATCACAGAGACTAGCCCCGCCTCCATTCTCAACTCCACCACTGAGAAAGCATCTAGCAGTGAAACAACAGTAGCTGGTAACTCAAACACAGGTGCTAATGCTATTCTTAAAGGGCTGCATGACCAAATTAACAAAAATAATATTCATTTAAAATTTATCATGAAATGTTCTGTTAAAATGTGTTAACACTTTTCTTTCCAATTCAAACAAACTGTGAAGCATGATGGACATAGTCATCATCATTTTAGCAGGGACTTCTGCACATGGGCATGAGGAGAAGATGAAGACCTTCACTCCAGGGACACAAGCGTGTTCTGGGTTTACAATGAACTCCAGCCAGACATATTTTGAAACGCTCCATCACTCTGTCGCCATTTCCACCTGCCTGGCAAATAAGACATGGTGGAATCCTATAGCCAAGGCTGCCCTTTGTCACCGATTCTGTTCATAACTTTTATGGACAGAATTTCTCGGCGTAGCCAAGTGGTGGAGGGGGTTCGGTTTGGTGGCCTCAGGATTCCACGCCTTCTCTTTGCAGATGATGTGGTCCTGTTGGCATCATCGGCACCGGACCCACAGCTCTCGCTGGATCAGTTTGCAGCCGAGTGCGAGATGGCTGGGATGAGAATCAGCACCTCTAAAACTGAGACCATGGTACTCAGTCGGACAAGGGTGGAGTGCCCCTCTGGGTCGGGGAGTGAGTCCTTGCCTCAAGTGGAGGAGTTTAAGTATCTCGGGTTCTTGTTCACGAGTGAGGGAAGGATGGAAACGAGATTGACAGACGGATCGGTGCTGCGGTTGCAGTATTGCGGTCGCTGTACCGACCGTTGTGGTGAAGAGAGAGCTGAGCCGAAAGGCAAAGCTCTCAATTTACTGGTCAATCTACGTTCCGACTCTTACCTATGGTCACGAGCTTTGGGTAGTGACCGAAAGAATGAGATCGCGAATACAAGCGGCCGAAATGAGTTTTCTTCGCAGGGTGTCTGGGCTCTCCCTTAGAGATAAGGTACGGAGCACAGTCATCCGGGAGGGGCTCGGGAGAGTCGCTGCTCCTCCACGTAGAGAGGAGCCAGCTGAGGTGGTTCGGGCATCTGGTTCGGATGCCACCTGGGCGCCTGCCTAGGGAGGCGCTCTGGGCATGTCCAACTGGGAGGAGACCCCGGGGAAGACCCAGGACACGCTGGAGAGATTATATCTCTCGGCTGTCCTGGGAACGCCTTGGTATCCCCCCCCCAGAAGAGCTGGAAGAGGTGGCTGGGGAGAGGGAAACCTGGGCCTCTTTGCTTAGGCTACTGCCCCCGCGACCCGGACCCGGATAAGCGGAAGAAAATGGATGGATGGATGGATGGATGGAATCCTATAATTGGGGTGATAACACTAAACCCTAATCCAACCCTAATCCAACTCTAACCCTAATGCGAGTCTGATGCCTGCTATACAAAGACAAATCTGTAGAGTACCTGGATCAGGACTAGACCAGGATTAGATTAAGTCTTTCTGGGGAAAAAAGTGAAACAAAATGATGTGAGATCATAATTTGCCACCAGAAGCGAGTTGTTCAGTTTGGAGCACTAGATTGTGGATTATTGATCCGAACGTGGATTATTGATCCAGGCTTCTGCCAAGCACTGACGTACTGAAGGATTAATGAAGTATTATTAATAATCATTACAAAGTCATTTGAAAGTGAACTAATGACAACCTTAGTAATGCGGACAGCTGTAACTGACTCCACTGGCCACTGTACATCTCAGAGGCGTGGCACTCAAGGGAGGGTAGGTGCTCCACTGTTGTTGTGCTCACCTACTTCACCACTAGGGGGTGGTAAACATTGACTAATGCAGCTTTAAAACAATGGTTAAACAGACATTGCTGCATCACACATCTTTGCACATGTATTTCTGTTATTCTGATCCCTGATCCTGTTATCTTGAGGGGTTAGTGTGTGCGATGTGGGGGGGTTAGTGTGTGCGATGTGGGGGGGTTAGTGTGTGCGATGTGGGGGGGTTAGTGTGTGCGATGTGGGGGGGGTTAGTGTGTGCGATGTGGGGGGGTTAGTGTGCGTGATGTGGGGGGGGGTGTGTGCGATGTGTGTGCGATGTGGGGGGGGTTAGTGTGCGTGATGTGGGGGGTTGGTGTGCGTGATGTGGGGGGTTGGTGTGCATAACTACTACTACTACAACACAGTAATGAATGTAAGATTTGTTTGCACCACACTAATCCTGGAACAGTCTCACAGTGAGACCCACTCATCACTCTCTCCCCTCCACAAACCCTCATCACTCTCTCTCCTCCACACACACTCATCACTCTCTCCCCTCCACAAACACCCATCACTCTCTCCCCTCCACAAACACCCATCACTCTCTCTCCTCCACACACACTCATCACTCTCTCCCCTCCACAAACACCCATCACTCTCTCTCCTCCACACAAACCCTCATCACTCTCTCCCCTCCACACACACTCATCACTCTCTCTCCTCCACACACACTCATCACTCTCTCTCCTCCACACAAACCCTCATCACTCTCTCTCTGGGTTATGATGTCATGTCTGCAGTGGTTTTAAAAACCTTGGCAGTAACTGCATGAGAAGAGCCAAGCGCCATTTAAGGTTCACCTGAACAGCCTGAAAGCACACACACACACGCACACACACACACACAACACAGCAGTTCTACACACACACACAACACAGCAGTTCTACACACACACACAACACAGCAGTTCTACACACACACACACACACACACACACACAACACAGCAGTTCTACACACACACACACAACACAGCAGTTCTACACACACACACACACAGAACACAGCAGTTCTACACACACACACACAGAGAACACAGCAGTTCTACACACACACACACACACACACACACACACACACACACACAGTTCACACACACACACACACACAGAACACAGCAGTTCTACACACACACACACACACAGAACACAGCAGTTCTACACACACACACACACACACACAGAACACAGCAGTTCTACACACACACACACACACACAGAACACAGCAGTTCTACACACACACACACACAGAACAGCAGTTCTACACACACACACACACACACAGAACACAGCAGTTCTACACACACACACGGCAGTTATAGAAACACAACACAGCTATTTGTATAACATTATCTCATCATCTGCAGAAAGTGATGTATGCACCTCTCAGATTCACTTGGGCTGTAGTACCAACAGTATAACACACACACATACACACCACACCCTCACACACACACCAACACACACACACACACACACACCGCACCCTCACATACACCAACACACACCTACACACACACCACACCCTCACACACACACAGGGCAAAGTCATTTCAGAGACAGATAACACTTTGGGAGTGGCAGTGGATAAGAGCTCCGTAAGCACCTCCCCCACAGGAGGGGAGGGTCTCCAGTGGATAAGAGCTCCATAAGCACCTCCCCCACAGGAGGGGCGGGTCTCCAGCTCATGGACATTTCCTCTTAGTGAAGCAGCAGCCGTGTCCATTACTGCAATCTGATTACCAGGCTACTCATCTGACTCCAACAGAAACAGCATTAGTGGCTCCAGTCCACATTCACATACATTTATTTACGCATGACGTCATCGTAAAAGACAAAAACAACATATAATCTTGACGAGCGCCAACAGGAAATGATATTGAATATTTATCATTAGGATAAAATGACCTATTAGCTCTAAAAGTAAAATTAATAATATGATAAACAAGGGAGAGAGAGGTTACAAAAAAGATCCATGAGAAGAAGCTGTGAGGACATCTAACCAGAGAGACACCAGAGAAACCAGATCCACTGTTATCTCTTACATCTAACCAGAGAGACACCAGAGCAACCAGATCCACTGTGATCTCTTACATCTAACCAGAGAGACACCAGAGAAACCAGATCCACTGTGACGATCTCTTACATCTAACCAGAGAGACACCAGAGAAACCAGATCCACTGTGATGATCTCTTACATCTAACCAGAGAGACACCAGAGAAACCAGATCCACTGTGACGATCTCTTACATCTAACCAGAGAGACACCAGAGAAACCAGATCTACTGTGATGATCTCTTACATCTAACCAGAGAGACACCAGATCCACGGTGATGATCTATTACATCTAACCTGAGAGAAACCAGATCCACGGTGATGATCTATTACATCTAACCTGAGAGAAACCAGATCCACGGTGATGATCTCTTACATCTAACCAGAGAGACACCAGATCCACGGTGATGATCTATTACATCTAACCTGAGAGAAACCAGATCCACGGTGATGATCTCTTACATCTAGCCAGAGAGAAACCAGATCCACGGTGATGATCTCTTACATCTAGCCAGAGAGAAACCAGATCCACGGTGATGATCTCTTACATCTAACCAGAGAGACATCAGAGAAACCAGATCCACGGTGATTATCCATTAGATTTAACCAGAGAGAAACCAGACACATGGTGATGATCTATTACCCTACATGCTCACATGTCAACAAGCACAGCAACAAATCAGCCCAGACCAAAAAATCTCCGTTAACCCTTTATAAAGAATCTGGTCGAGAGTAAATAAATCGATCTATGGAAAGTTAACTGCTTTATATTCAAATCCATATCTGAGCCACATTTTCTGTGTTCTAGGTCGGAAATGGAAAACAAGCTATGAAAAAAAGATACAGATCATTTTCACATCTGCTTCATTAACTCATTCCTATCGAACTGCGATTCTACGGTTTCCAAACATTTGACTTGGTAAACAATTCGCGACTATATGCGAGCGAAAGCACCAGGGTGAAGTGAAGATCAAACCGGAGAACCCTGGGCACGGAGCCAGGAGCGGCTCGCGTGGGCCCGAATCACCTGAACGCCACCGGCGCGCTCGCTTCGCTGCTCGTCAGGTGCGAACCGGGGCTGTTCTCACACGCGCAGGTGCCGCACACAACGCGTCTACAGGGCGCGTGCGCCCGTGTTTGGAGGCTGTAGGCTGCTTCGCTCGTCATACCGTGAATAAGCGCACTTCTCCGAGTAGCTCAGACGTGAGGGGATGCATATGACAACAAATGTGTTAGAAATGATCAAATAGCGACGTTTCCGTTATCACTATGCAGCCAAATAATGAACGTGAACTGGGCAACGCCTTTTACCGTCACCTACATCATCACCCGCGAGCGGAGCAGGACAACGAAACGCAGGCAGATCCATCACTCGCGCTCGCATATGCACCACATACTGAAGAAAGCGGCCGATATTAAGCCCCTTCCCCTCTCCCACACTGACCTGGCGAAGGCGGTTCTGCTGAGGCGGTGAATCCCCCTCAGGGGACGTGTTGTTAGAGGCCATCTTCACGTCTCGGCCGGAGCCGTCCCGTGCTTGACTTTCTCGCGTCGTTTTTGACATTCGCTATGGGCGTCGTGTCTGGTCTCGACTCTTGATATCTGACGGCTCGCAAGTCACGTCTCGGAAAAGGCTCGCGCTTCGGCCTCAGATCTCGATCTCTCGTTGCCGGCGCATCCTCTGAACTGGCCTCTCCTCTCGCGCTGAGACACGGAGACCCTGGCGTGTGTGCTCGCGTGAGCTGTGAGCGCGCGACGGCGCAGACCCACGTTCACCGCAGGATGAGGCACGCTCGTGCTCTCACTGCTGTCCACCGACGCAGACACCGACTGCGGGTCGTTTGTGCAGCTTGCATAGGATCATACGCGAAGAGCGCAATAAATTCATGCGTGCTTTCAAAACGAAGCCCGATACGTGCAGCGCCTGTCGGGGTCTGAGAGCTGAGCACGTTCCTCGCGGTCTCCCCCCTCTTCGCGAAGAACTAGAGGGCGACGCCAAACCTTCACTTAGCGATGACGAGGCAGACAAAAACAGGAAAAAAATCGATAAACAAAGCTTTCGTTCTGAAAGGCGGGGGCCACTTCTACGTGAGCACGCGGAGATGTCCGGTTTAACGTTACATCAGCGGGACTGAGTACGGCGACCAACCGCGAGCGGCTCCGCTGCGGAGTTCAAGCCCGAGAAAAAAGCGCTCAGTCACGCGCAGAGGAAAAAGATGTAAAGGGAGAAGAAAAGAATAAACAAAACATTCAGGAGTAAAGGGAGGGAGGTATACAAAATAGAACAAAACTACACAAATACATAATGGCAAATAAAAATATACACTTTATTATACTTTAACAATTATATCAACAGTATGTACCACTCACAATAACAGCAAAGCATGACCTCTGACCTAAATGACGTACCAACAGGTAAACGGATGCTTAGATGAAAACAGGGGCCGAGACTTCATCACAAATCAGATCACGAAAACTGAGAACTAGATTTAACCTGATAGCTGAAAACGAACCCACAAATGTGCAATGGCTCTTCCATCCACACGAGGGCGCTGTAGTTCCGCTGTGTCCTGCCAGGTGCTGCAATGTGGAATGTGGCACACGTGGAAACCTTCGTGGTCCTACATTAATATCTGGAGTCTGGGGCTGGCATGTGGTTCAGGAATAAAATGTTCAAGGCCTGTAAGAGTCATGGCCCTTCTGATAAATAAAAGTAAATCTCCATAAATTAAACTGTTTTGATTTGAACAATGTCCTCCAAGCACCCAGCTGTCTGGAGATGACGAGAGTCCAACAGGTCCGTATGGAAAATAATCAGAATAACTCTAGCAGCAGAGACACTGCTGCTTAGGAGAAATGTGGCAAACTTTCTTTGGTGGTTTTGGTGAATGAGTGAGGGAGGTGAATGAGGCAGAGATACTCACTGTATTCTCAGACATTCACCTGCTGTCTGCAGTGATGTCACACTAAACCACTCCCTCCACTCAGCATCTCTGACCTCAACACACCCCACCCACTCCAACTGCCCGCCTGTCACACAAATATCCTCCTTCAAACAGGAAGTGCGTCCCTCTTAGTTGGCCGTTAGCTTATCGAGGTGGTCGCGGGAGCGGTTGGCGAGGTGAGCCTGCAGGATCTCCCCAAACACACCCCTCTTCAGCAGAGTATACGCCATCGGCAGCAGCTGGCCAATCACCTTATAGAAATACTGCGCACACACACGCACATCTTATATACAGTGAAAACACAAAGAAATTCAATCTATAGAAATATTGCAAACACAGGGAAACAGGAATTAAATAATGGAATCAAGGAATATATAATAATATCCTGGTGAAGACTAAAGCAAAAACCTCATCCTTAATCTAACCTTTAATCTTAATCTAACCTTTAATCTTAATCTAACCCTCAATCTTAATCTAACCCTTAATCTAACCTTTAATCTTAATCTAACCCTTAATCTAACCTTTAATCTTAATCTAACCTTTAATCTTAATCTAACCCTTAATCTTAATCTAACCCTTAATCTAACCCTGTATGTTCGTGTGTGTTCGTGTGTAAGGTTGTGTGTGTGTGTGTGTGTGTGTGTGTGTGTGTGGTCGTGCGTTTCTTACATGGGAGCCAAAACAGAACAGATTGATGCCCAGCTCGTGGCCCATGCCATAGTCACACTCATCGTTGGCAAACTGCACGAACGTCATCATCTCCTGGATAGGAGCAAAAGCCTTCATCCTTGCATCATCATCCTCAGCATCTGCAATCGCCTTGCAGATCTTTTTCAGGCCAGCTACACACAGCAGAGAGAGTGAGACAGACAGCAGAGAGAGACAGACATATGGAGTGAGGGAGACAGACAGACAGACAGCAGAGTGAGGAAGACAGCAGGTGATACCATCACTCTCAGGTAGTTCCCGGTATCCCACATTATTCTTGTCGACGGGCACCACGATGCCAGCTCCATGGAACGCCTTAGTCACCACCTGGAGACAAATAGTAAAACAGGACCCACCAGGGCCGGGTCACCAGGGCCGGGTCACTACACCAGCCTAAATGTAACAGGGCCTTGATGTGAGAGGGTCAGGTGATAACAGCCAGCCCCCACTCCCTCCCCACTAAGCTACACCCAATAACAGCCTCTATCCAGTCCTACATTAGCAACTGTAACCAGGTAGGTCCATCAAGAAGGCCCAACCAATCAGAACACAGTGGCTCATCACTACATGTGTGTGCGTACATGGGTATATGTGTGTGTGTGTGTGTGTGTGTACCTTCCTATCTCTCTGTTTCATGGCTTTGGTTTTCTGCTCCAGTGGCAAACCCAAACGCCCCGCCTCCTCCTTTAGCTCCGCCTCCAGGCGCAGGAGCACTGCTTCATCTGTCTGTGCTCCTCCCTCCCTCCTCTTCCTGCTCAGGAACAGCCTGAGAAGCACACAGACGGAAGGACTGGAGGGGGACAAATGAATCAAACACCAGACTGTCCAGTGGACACCAAACCCATATGGGGACGTTCCCCTCCCAGCTGTAGTAACCAGACGCAGCAGTAACCGGAGCCTAAAGCGCCCATGCCAGGTGGCTCCGCCCACACGTGGTGGCTCCGCCCATGCGAGGTCGTGCGATTTTTGTAAGTTTGCGTGTGACCGTTTTAGCAGAATGAACAAAGTCATGTTTGCAGGTTCCTGCACCTTCACAAGGGGGAATTCAAGCACTTGTACGGCACTTTCAAGGTCCATTTTCAATATTTTCCAGCACCTTACAGCTTTATTAAGTTACATATTTATACAAAGACACACATACTCGAAATTATTAATTCACTTTTTATCACAATAAAAGAGATGGTACCGTGTTTGCTAACCACAGAAGAATAAGTGTATTATATAATGCTGGCATATGGTAGTTTGGTTAGGACTTAGCTACCAAGCTAGCATATATTTTATTTAATTGTAGTTTATTTTCAAAACGCACAATCATAACATCTTCACATTCTCTCATGTTTTGCCCTGGAATTACAAGAGGTTTGTATTTGTAAACATAAGACAAGCGGACTATTCAGTCAGACAGTTCAAACAAAAACAGTTACAATTTCAAGTATTCTCAAGTACTTTACCTGGAACATTAAAATTCATCAGATAAAATTTCCCTTCCCTGAGGGGTGTTTATTTACACACCGTTATGGAGAAAACTGATACGTCAAGTATAAATGCTTGCGCCGCTCTCATAGGTGTCGAGCGCTACGGTCAGACGCACAAGTATAATTCAGCCTTAAGCCGGCAGAAACACACCCTCTCACTGTCGCCCCCTGCAGGCACTTACAATACAGCGGCGAAGAGATTCTCCCCCATCTGGGTAATGGTACAGTCCTTCCTTGCTTCATTCTCCCCAACAAACACTGGAACATCGCCAGGGCAATCTCTATACACACACGCGCACACACACGCACACACACACACAGTCATGCATAATTATATAACAACTGCATTATTTTGACTGAATTGTCCATGTCAACATTCATCATCATACTGGTTGCCTGTGTATCATATGACATTATTACAGGTATATACATACAGACACACTCACTGACACGCGCACACACACTCTCAAACCCAGACTGATTGGTGGTACCTGAAGTAGCCCATGTGATGTTGTGTGTCGTCACTGCCCTGCAGGACCGTCTGCAGCTCAGGAGGGTCGTAGAAATACCTCCAGTGCAGGTGGAAGACGTTCTGGGACGAGAAACAGCACAGGTGCTTCTCAGAGAGGATATCAAACGGCCCAACCAGACGGAGCCCCAGGCCTTCCAGAAGAGCATCTATCACACACACAGACATGCACACACATCTTGTGGATTATCTGAATTGAAGTACCTTGCAGATTATCTACACTGCAGCACGCTGAGGATTGTTGGGGCTGAAGTACCTTGAGGATTATCCGGACTAAGCTTTTTGCAAAACTCCCAGAAGTGGTAGAAATCGTCTGGCATCCGTAGCTTACACAGCTGTTCCACCTCATCTCTCACGTGTGGTGGAACACCTGACTTCACACCCACCTCATCTCCACGTGCACGTTTCACCTGTCCGTTCACCTGTAAGATCACGTTACCACTGTAAACCCCTATTAGCAAAGAATCCATATAAAATAACTGGAGGGAGACTCACATGGTTCAACTCCTGCTAGTTTGTGGTAGCATTGTTGGGCACAAGCTCACTCTCACTCTCTCTCTCTCACACACACACATGCTCTCACTCTCACACTCTCTCTCACACACACACACATGCTCTCACTCTCACACACACACATGCTCTCACTCTCACACACACACATGCTCTCACTCTCACACACACACATGCTCTCACTCTCACACACACACATGCTCTCACTCACTCTCTCTCTCACACACACACACATGCTCTCACACACACACTCTCACTCTCACTCTCTCACACACACACATGCTCTCACTCACACACACACATGCTCTCACTCTCACACACACACACTCTGCTCTCACTCACACACACATGCTCTCTCTCTCTCTCTCACACACACACATGCTCTCACTCTCTCACACACACACACTCTCTCTCTCTCTCTCTCACACACACACACATGCTCTCACTCTCACTCTCTCTCTCACACACACACACATGCTCTCACTCTCTCTCTCACACACACACACATGCTCTCTCTCTCTCACACACACACATGCTCTCACTCTCTCTCTCACACACACATGCTCTCTCTCTCTCTCACACACACATGCTCTCACTCTCTCTCTCACACACACATGCTCTCACACACACTCTCTCTCTCACACACACACACACGCTCTCACTCTCACTCTCTCTCTCACACACACATGCTCTCACTCTCACTCACACACACACATGCTCTCACTCTCTCTCACACACACACACACACATGCTCTCACTCTCACACTCTCTCTCACACACACACACACGCTCTCACTCTCACTCTCTCTCTCACACACACACACATGCTCTCACTCTCACTCTCTCACACACACACATGCTCTCACTCTCACTCTCTCTCTCACACACACACGCTCTCACTCTCACACTCTCTCACACACACACATGCTCTCACTCTCACACTCTCTCTCTCACACACACACATGCTCTCACTCTCACACTCTCTCTCTCACACACACACATGCTCTCACTCTCACTCTCTCTCTCACACACACACACATGCTCTCACTCTCACACTCTCTCTCACTTATACACATAGTACTCAATGGCTGTTTGTAGATAGCTGACAGATCAGGTTATATTATATTCCAGAAAGCACAGCTGATATTTCCAGCTGCTTTGCTGTTTTCTACAACAGCCCACAGATCAGGATACACGAAGCAACATGTTGCAACTCTTAATCATGTTACACTAAATACCGTGAAGTCTAAAGTCTAAAGTCCCCCCCCCAGTCCAAAGTGAGTGCCGTAAATCTGCGCCGGGTGCCGTAAAGCGACGTCGTCTGCACGCCATCCCAGTTTAGCTGCTTAGCTGACTTCGCTACCACAGACACCAGCTAACGCCGGATGTATTAAAGCTGCTAGAGGAACCCACACACACTCGGACCTGAGCGACCCGCTGTTTGTTATTTACTTGTTCGTTGTTTATTGTAAACACTTCCCACCCGAGTTAGCTTCCCCGCTAAAGGTCCAACACAACCGCCTCAACGGCCCCTCGCGTGCGTAACCCGCCTACCGGGATTCGCAAGACCGGCCGAGCCGGTGTGTAAAAACTCCTGAATCATGACACTCTACAAAAGTTAAACGGTGGCGTGTTTTGTAGAGACCTGTGGTGAAGACTTTGATTTTCTTTTCCCGCGCCCCGCCATGTTTCTGTTCTTCTCCGCAGTCAGCGTCCTTACGTAAACGTCCCTACGTAAAGACCCTCTCCGTGACGTTTGAACGGAACGGAACTTGGTTTCCGGTTCCACTTACTGCTGGAATTTCAAAATAAAATACGAAAATAAAATCGGTTTGTGACAAATGACAAATTAGTGTTATGTTACATTTGTATAGATTCTGCAATATACACTAATACGTAAACGTATATAAATATTTAATACGTGTTTCGTTGATTAGATTCTAAAGGAGTGTCTGTCGTGACTACCATGCATTGCTGGTTTTACCTGCTCTCACACACCAATTCAGTTCCAGATTGTGTTTGTTAAATATTAGATGCGCTGAATCATTCTCACAAGCGAAAACAGGACAACAGCTGATATACTGTTAACATACTGTTGTTTATATTGTTTTCTCGAAGCGGAAATCTTTCGTAATATGCGACCACAAGAGGGCTGAATAACCTCCCGTTTTAGCTGCCCCTCCCCCACCAGACCGTTGTGTAACAACTGAGTTCATCTCTATTTCAGTGTCTTATTCCTAGCACCAATTCGCAATCGACATTATACATTTTAGTTTCTCGAAAAATAGTAGTCATTTGAGTTATAATGCGACATTCTTTTACTACTGGTGAAACGTTAATTTATTGCAGGTGTCAATTAACGATCAGGCAATTTTTAATAATCCGATCATTATCGAATTTCTCCAGTTATCTGATTATTCAAGTAGTCAAGTAAAAAGCATACGCTGATTTCTTAGATCATATTATATAAATCAAGGAAGAAATCCAATAAAGAGAGCTAGATTGTAACCTGGGAATCAGTTTAATTGCACTTTTCTGTCCCCACGTTCCTCCTGAACACGCCCGCGGATGTGCCTGACAGACACTCGGGCACGTGTCGAATAAGATTGCACCTTCATGCAGAAATGGGAAGATGAGTTCATTTTCCAGGCTGATTGTTTAACAAGAATGATTTTAAAAGGGGAAATGATTAGGAAATAACATCTTAAACACGCCAGAGCGGTTTAGCTTATTAATTCGTTAAACGGAAGAAATTTGTAGTCTATAACAAACATGAAAAGCTTCAGAAAGTAGGATTATTTTTGAATATGCGTTTTCTCTTGTTTCACATTCTTTCTTAGTTCATTCGCACTAGCCTACTTTGAATTTTTCAGTAAAACGAAATATTTTTGTTTGGTTGTTATTTTTAACACGATAATCAATAGAATTGTCTGCACATTACACAATTATTTAATTGGTTCAAATTGTATCCGAGTATTGTATGGCATCTGTGAATTGCACGATAGTGAACTGTTCGATGTAGAGCAGGGAGACAGACGCCACATCACATTTACATTTAGGGCATTTAGCAGACTCTCTTATCCAGAGCGACTTAGTGCTTTGCATCCGTTAACAGAATTCATCCTAAATAATAGCACAGATAGGCCAGAATTCAAGATCCCCTTGAACCAGATTACTACTAAACTACAGGAATCAATGTCATTACCTAGTGTTTTGATTAAAACAGGTCACTTAAACAGTAAACATTTACCAAGAAGCGCAAATACCATAGACAGACATACAATTTAAGAACAACGACAAGTGCTGTCTGCTGAGTTAGTGCTCATCTAAGAACTCAACAAACAGGTGAGTCTTCAGTCTACGTTTGAAGACGGCAAGAGACTCTGCAGTCCGAGCAGCTAATGGGAGATCGTTCCACCATCTCAGAGCCAGGACAGAGAATAGTCTGGAGTTTTGCCTTCCGTATATAAATACATTTTGATTGGTTGATTTTCAGACTTATACAGGGACATTGTGCTGGTTCTGAGCATTTAGTGTGAAGTAATTGTTTTTTCATCTCACACAAAATAATTCAGCCAAACAACCACCAGCTCCACGTAGGTTTAAAGGGAGAAATACGGCATCTGCGTCGATATCAAGTAACATTCAAATGCAAGATAATAGTGTCGGATCAGCACCAAAACAAAATTATATTGTGCCATCTGTAGTTTAATTACAGCTCCAACGTAACACGCCTGATTGAGGTACTAAAGGTGAACTGGAGTTTCCTTCAACTCCTGTTCACCTTTAGTACCTCAATCTAGGTACTAAATCAATCTCAATCAAGTTGATACCAATGAAGAGCTTCATAATGAACTGATGAGTTGGATCAATGGTAGAGTAGAGAACACAGTGCACCCTGCAGGACTGGATCCAAAAGACAGATATTGCAGACTATACTATACTATAGCGCAGTCCTTCTCAAATAGTGGGATAGTGGGGCGGTGCCTGGGTGGGCGCGGGGCGGTGCCTGGGTGGGCGCAGGGCGGTGCCTGGGGGGACGCATGTGACTCCACATTACACAAATTGTAATTGCACATCTACTAGGTGGCAGTGGCGCTGTAATTGTCAGCCTGAGCGCGGTATGTCATCGCTCTAGAGACAACATGGAAAAGTATTTAACAGCAATGAAAAGAAAGGCGCAGAGCAGAAGATAATGAGACCAACAAAAAAGCTCAAACGAGGAAGTATGACGAAGGGTATGTAGTGCTTGGCTTCACCATTACTAATGTGGGAGACGAAGAAAGACCGGTGTGTCTTTTGTGTATTAAAACGTTGGCAGCGGACAGCATGAAGCCAAATAAATTAAGGCGTCACTTAAAGACGGTACACACGCTGACAAGCTTGAGTTTTTTAATCGAAAACGTGACGAATATTTCCACCAATCATCCCGCTTTATGAAAGCTACTTCAGAAAACCAGTGAGCACTGTTAGCGTCTTACAAGGTAGCCTATCAAATTGCTCAGTGTAAAAAAAACCCCACACCATAGCGGAGGAGCTGATACTGCCTGCAGCGTTAGACATGGTCTCTGTCATGCTGGATGACAAAAGTGCTGCAAAAATAAAAACTATCCCTCTGTCCAATTGCACTGTTGCCAGACGTATAAATGACATTAATCTTCAAGAGCAACTGATAGATAAACTCAAAGACAAACATTTTGCCCTACAATTCGATGAAGCAACATACAGCAACAAAGACTGTTTGTTCGTGTCTTATGTACGCTTTGACATGACAAACTCCCTGTGTGAGGATCTACTTTTTTGTAAATATGTCAGAAACAGAGCCACAGCTGAAGAGCTATTCAAAATACTGGACTGTTTTCTGACTGAGAATGGACTAAAATGGGAGAACTGCATCAGTGTTTAAATAAGGATCTCATTTTTTTTCCATTTCATGCAAACTGATGTGCTTCACTTCATGATGCAATTGTTTCTGTTACAAACTAAAAATCAAAGGTAATAAAATTATTACTTGTTATTGCTTGTTATTCATTCAGTGTTAATAAGGACCATATTAAGGTGTACTTATAACAATTTTATTGATAAATGATAGTCGTGGCAGAGAGTAGTGTCCAGGGTGGTGGTGGGGTGAGTGTGTGTGTATGCTTTTTTTTCTTTGGGGGTGGGCGCAAAGCATTTTCTTCTTCCTAGTGGGGGCTTAACAGAACATAATTGAGAATCACTGCTATAGCGTAACATTTAACTGCAAAATGTATTATAGTTTCAAGCAGCCCTGTAACCTGCCTTGAAAAGTGATTCTATGTAAATTCCAGTATAACTATCATTTCATTCTAAGTAAACTCCGGTATAACTGTACGATATACAATGCAATCACACTTCTGAATGACAATCTACATTAACAATTATTGAAATTTATTTAGGGGTAGTCTATTTAAGAAGATTATAATGTTAGCGCCTAATTATATATTTCTAAGACTTTTTTACAATGTATTTTAAAGTAAAACTCCAGGGATTTGTTGAATAAACCAGGATTCTGCTTTTCATAAACACGGGTCGTTATCAAGAGCAGTAAACCTCGAACAGTAGATGGCGCTCTGCGGACCCGCGCTGTATTCACCGCTGTGTTCATCCACAGCAGGGCACCAGAAGGGTTGGTAGTTTACGTTCCAGTCATTGGCCTGTTTAAGTGATTAGAAGATGCAAATGCAACGTAAATAAGCCACCATTAACTACATCCCAACACTGATTTATTGCACACCATTAACATCACACAGAAGTCGAGAACGTAGAATTAAACAACCATTACAATATATGCTGTTTACTCGTTGCGCGCGTTCGACTCCATTAAGCTTTTTTTCACCTCGTTTGTGAGGTTTAGTTGTACAGCCTTGGATAGCTCTCGGTATACGAGTCTTTTAGGTAAATAAATGTTTCCTTTAGTACAGAGGCGTTCTAAAGACTTGAAAGCTCTTATTTTGAAGGTCATCCCAGTTGAGTTTACGTAGCTGCGTCGTGACGTCAGCGCGCGTGTGTCAGTTTCGGGCTGCTTGATTGTATGTGGACTAGCAGCCATAGCTAACAAATAAAACAGGGCCGGTTGTGGCTGTTCGTGTGATTTACGCGGTTCGTCGGACTCTGGAACAGAGCTCCGCAGACCTCCGTGGGCCAGTGTTGAACTTACCGAACCACTAGGCTCACACCAGCAGAAGGACTTTTGACCAGCTGAGCTTACGAGGACTCGCCGTATCAGAGCGACGGACCCGCGGTTCCCACATCGGATCAGCCCGCAGCCCAGCGGACTGCACACCGACACCACGGTACCGAGTCCACAGAACCATCGCTCTGCTACCACAGATTATCTGATTTGTCCTAGCTGGCTAATGCTAGCTAGCTAGCTCGCTAGCTTTAAGGTTACTTCTGGATTTGTGAAGCACTGTGTGGTGTTAGTCTCAAACACTGTGTGGTGTTAGTCTCAAACACTGTGTGGTGTTAGTCTGATCATACCGTCAAACACTGAGTGGTGTTAGTCAGATCATACCGTCAAACACTGAGTGGTGTTAGTCTGATCATACAAGAAAACACTGTGTGATGTTAGTCTGATAATACCAGAAAACACTGTGGTGTTAGTCTGATCATGCCCGCAAACACTGAGTGGTGTTAGTCTGATCATGCTGTCAAACACTTGAGTGGTTAGTCTGATCATGCTGTCAAACACTTGAGTGGTTAGTCTGATCATGCTGTCAAACACTTGAGTGGTGTTAGTCTGATCATGCCGTCAAACAGTGTGTGGTGTTAGTCTGATCATACCGTCAAACTTGCGGGGAAACCAGCCAGCTTGATTGCTAACGTACTGGGTAACAACATATAAATGAAATATGTAGCTAGCTAGCACGTTTCATTTATTTAACATGCCTATTTCGGCTTCATGCTTACATGTGTTGCCAAAAGTTTGATTTGACTCACAGGAGACTTTCAAGCATGTTAATCGTTAGATTGTGACTTTCAGAGTAATCGTAAACTGTAGCTAATGAACATAATCAGAGCCTTGTTCGCTTTGCACATCAGTGTGTCTCGTTATTGTAAATCTGTCTTTGTTGCTAATAGAAATGAAGAACATTGTTAAATATCTAGCAACCCCTCGTACGAGCTGCCGGGTTATTGACCCCGAGACTTTGATCTATGCAGCTGCGGCTGGCGATGCTAAACTGCTTCATCCTGGAGCAACTTGTTCATAGTCTTTGCCTAATCAGCTCCACTCTCTAGTATTGAGGTGCTGCTGTGGATACTCGTTTAAATGGATCTGTGGTGCTGGTGTGTATTAGTGAGATGGGATGGACAGCTACTGACTCCCCAGCTGTTCCTGTCTCAGAGGCTTTGTGGTTTAGTCTGAACACTAACCAGGTTGTGGAGTTCTCCCAGTGCCTGCTGACGACAGCTCACCACACACCTTTCAGTACCAGCACAAATTATCAAACCACTGTTACTATGAGCCAGAAAGAGCCACAGAACAGTTGTGGTCTGGACTGTGTGCTAGCAGCTGCTTCCTGAGTACCTGAGTGTTCTCTAAAGGTTAGATGACCCACCGGCAGGTCAGGCAGACATGCACTGAGCTGGTTTTAAGTATAGTGCTTGTTGCCATGGTGATGCTAAGGCAGGACAGATGGGGGGGGTCTGTGGGTTGTGGGCTGGGTTGGGTTCTCTGGGACCCCGTAACAGTGGAACATAAGCGTGTTGTTCCGTGACCCGGGAGCGTGAAAGCTACCCTTGTGTGGTGACCGTCCTGCAGAAGGCAGACGTAACCGCACAACACAGCAGCTCAACTGAAAACCACAGCTGTGCACACGTGGCCGCGTGAGCATCTCTGCACGTGTGCCGTTATTGGGCGTCAGACAAATGTGTGTGAACTGCATTGTGAGTTTTCATGAATGTAAATGAGGATACGGATAAGAGTGTTTTGTGGCTGCTAATTCCTCAGGCTGATAATATTACATACACTTACATACATTACATACATTAGACTTAGCAAGAGGCTGTTTAGCTGGTTGGACTCTTTAAATAGAGAAGGGTAGACGTCACCTACGGCTGCGCTATATGAGGAAAAAATCTTATCACAATCATTTTCATATCAGTCAGTATCTCTCTTTTGTATATGTATGTATATATGTAAATAAATATAAAACCCCTCCATTTTGTACACATCCGCAATTCAAATTAAAGCAGCTTTCAAATGTAAATGAACAACATATAAAATTCACTCAGCTGTAGTGATCTTAAGCTCCATTAGTGCAGTACTGTGTGTCAGAGCAGAGGGTTAGGGTTGGGCTTTAGGGTAGTGTTAGGTTAGGATAGGGTTGGGGTTTATGGTAGTGTTAGGTTAAGATAGGGTTGGGGTTTAGGGTAGTGTTAGGTTAGGATATGGTTGGGGTTTAGGGTAGTGTTAGGTTAGGATATGGTTGGGGTTTAGGGTAGTGTTAGGTTAGGATATGGTTGGGGTTTAGGGTAGTGTTAGGTTAGGATAGGGTTGGGGTTTAGGGTAGTGTTAGGTTAGGATATGGTTGGGGTTTAGGGTAGTGTTAGGTTAGGATATGTTTGGGGTTTAGGGTAGTGTTAGGTTAGGATAGGGATAGGGTTGGGGTTTAGGGTAGTGTTAGGTTAGGATATGGTTGGGGTTTAGGGGGTAGTGTTAGGTTAGGATATGGTTGGGGTTTAGGGTTAGTTAGGTTAGGATATGGTTGGGGTTTAGGGTAGTGTTAGGTTAGGATAGGGTTGGGGTTTAGGATAGTGTTAGGTTAGGATATGGTTGGGGTTTAGGGTTGGGGTTTAGGGTAGTGTTAGGTTAGGATAGGGTTGGGGTTGGGGTTTAGGGTAGTGTTAGGTTAGGAGGGTTGGGGTTGGGGTTTAGGGTTGGGGTTTAGGGTAGTGTTGGGTTAAGATAGGGTTGGGGTTTACGGTAGTGTTAGGTTAGGATTAGGTTAGAATATGGTTGGGGTTTAGGGTTGGGGTTTAGGGTAGTGTTGGGTTAGGATATGGTTGGGGTTTAGGGTAGTGTTAGGTTAGGATATGGTTGGGGTTTAGGGTTGGGGTTTAGGGTAGTGTTAGGTTAGGATAGGGTTGGGGTTTAGGGTAGTGTTAGGTTAGGATATGGTTGGGGTTTAGGGGGTAGTGTTAGGTTAGGTTAGGATATGGTTGGGGTTTAGGGTAGTGTTAGGTTAGGATATGGTTGGGGTTTAGGGTAGTGTTAGGTTAGGTTAGGATTAGGTTAGGTTAGGATATGGATGGGGTTTAGGGTTGGGGTTTAGGGTAATGTTAGGTTACGATATGGTTGGGGTTTAGGGTAGTGTTAGGTTAGGATAGGGTTGGGGTTTAGGGTTGGGGTTTACGGTAGTGTTAGTTAGGGTTACGTTTGGGCTTAGAGTAGTGTTAGGTTAGGTTAGGATAGGAGGTTAGTGTTAGGGTAGTGTTAGGTTAGCCAAGAAATGAACAAGTTATAGCTGTTTAAATGATTAAAAGTACCATATATTTACTTACTAATTTAAGTACATTTAAATAAAGTAAAATCTTGCATAACATTTAATATTTACATTTAATACATTTTAATGTCTGATTCAGTCTGATGTCAGTCTGATCTCTCTCCCCATGACACGCCCCCTAAATGGTCATGGAAACTCCAAAAGAGAATTTAGTTATATTCTACTGTTCCATTTCGTCCTGAGACGCTGGGGCTTTGACATGGAATGCTGGGTAATGTGCAGTGTGTTTAAGGATGTTGAAGATTGATATGTCTAGTGTGTGAATAATTATTCAACACACTGGAGTAGGTGGTTGTAGTAGGTAATTGAGCACTGCAACTGATTATTACTGTAACACTCCCATCTCTGTAGATACACCTGGTCATTACTGTTACACTCCCATCTCTGTAGATACACCTGGTCATTACTGTAACACTCCCATCTCTGTAGATACTCCTGGTCATTAATGTAACACTCCCAGCTCTGTAGATACTCCTGGTCATTAATGTAACACTCCCAGCTCTGTAGATACACCTGGTCATTACTGTGACACTCTCAGCTCTGTAGATACTCCTGGTCATTACTGTAACACTCCCAGCTCTGTAGATACTCCTGGTCATTACTGTGACACTCCCAGCTCTGTAGATACACCTGGTCATTACTGTAACACTCCCAGCTCTGTAGATACTCCTGGTCATTACTGTAACACTCCCAGCTCTGTAGATACTCCTGGTCATTACTGTAACACTCCCAGCTCTGTAGATACTCCTGGTCATTACTGTAACACTCCCAGCTCTGTAGATACACCTGGTCATTACTGTAACACTCCCAGCTCTGTAGATACACTTGGTCATTACTGTGACACTCCCAGCTCTGTAGATACACTTGGTCATTACTGTGACACTCCCAGCTCTGTAGATACTCCTGGTCATTAATGTAACACTCCCAGCTCTGTAGATACACCTGGTCATTAATGTAACACTCCCAGCTCTGTAGATACACTTGGTCATTACTGTGACACTCCCAGCTCTGTAGATACTCCTGGTCATTACTGTGACACTCCCAGCTCTGTAGATACACCTGGTCATTACTGTGACACTCCCAGCTCTGTAGATACTCCTGGTCATTACTGTGACACTCCCAGCTCTGTAGATACACTTGGTCATTACTGTGACACTCCCAGCTCTGTAGATACTCCTGGTCATTACTGTGACACTCCCAGCTCTGTAGATACACCTGGTCATTACTGTGACACTCCCAGCTCTGTAGATACTCCTGGTCATTACTGTGACACTCCCAGCTCTGTAGATACACCTGGTCATTACTGTGACACTCCCAGCTCTGTAGGATATGCATCCGTAGCACATGCACACACCTCTGCCACAGGCTGTGTGTACAGGGCTTCTTACTCTGAATAATTTAGCAGAATTTTGAGTCTGTGTAAATAAAACCATTGTGTCACATCAAATTTAACACAGCGTCTGCTGATATGGGACATATTTTATTGATAAGCATCTTTCAAGACACCCAAGGACAGTGTATAATTAGGATAATCATAAAAACAACACGTACACACATGCAAACAATACACAATTAAAATGTTCAATTGTGGCTCACCCAAAAGCCAGCAGGAAGAGATTAGCTCAGACAAACAGGCCCGTAGTTCAGAAAGAAACTGTTTCACAGCTTGGGGCCAGGAACACTAAATGGCCCCTCACCAAGACTACACAGCTCATACTGTACCACACTACCTCCTGTATCTCTCCTCTCTGACTGTACCACACTACCACCTGTATCTCTCCTCTCTGACTGTACCACACTACCTCCTGTATCTCTCCTCTCTGACTGTCTACCTCCTGTATCTCTCCTCTCTGACTGTACCACACTACCTCCTGTATCTCTCCTCTCTGACTGTACCACACCACCACACCACCTCCTGTATCTCTCCTCTCTGACTGTACCACACTACCTCCTGTATCTCTCCTCTCTGACTGTACACCACACTACCTCTCTGTATACCACCTGTATCTCCTCTCTGACTGTACCACACTACCACCTATACCACACTACCACCTGTATCTCTCCTCCTGACTGTCTACCTCCTGTATCTCTCTCTCTGACTGTACCACACTACCACCTGTATCTCTCCTTTCTGACTGTACCACACTACCTCCTGTATCTCCTCTCTGACTGTACCACACTACCTCCTGTATCTCTCCTCTCTGACTGTACCACACTACCTCCTGTATCTCTCCTCTCTGACTGTACCACACTACCTCCTGTATCTCTCCCTCTGACTGTACCACACTACCTCCTGTATCTCTCCTCTCTGACTGTACACTACCTCCTGTATCTCTCCTCTCTGACTGTACCACACTACCTCCTGTATCTCTCCTCTCTGACTGTACCACACTACCTCCTGTATCTCTCCTCTCTGACTGTACCACACTACCTCCTGTATCTCTCCTCTCTGACTGTACCACACTACCTCCTGTATCTCTCCTCTCTGACTGTACCACACTACCTCCTGTATCTCTCCTCTCTGACTGTACCACACTACCTCCTGTATCTCTCCTCCTCTCTGACTGTACCACACTACCTCCTGTATCTCCTCTCTGACTTTACCACACTACCTCCTGTATTTCTCCCTCTCTGACTGCACACTACCTCCTGTATCTCTCCTCTGACTGTACCACACTATCTCCTGTGTCTCTCCTCTCTGACTGTACCACACTACCTCCTCTCTCCTCTCTGACTGTACCACACTACCTCCTGTATCTCTCCTCTCTGACTGTACCACACTACCTCCTGTATCTCTCCTCTGTGACTGTACTACAGTATCTCCTGTATATCCTCTCTGACTGTACCACACTACCTCCTGTATCTCTCCTCTCTGACTGTACTACACTACCTCCTGTATCTCTCCTCTGACTGTACCACACTACCTCCTGTATCTCTCCTCTCTGACTGTACTACACTACCTCCTGTATCTCTCTCTCTGACTGTACCACACTACCACCTGTATCTCTCTCTGTATCTCTCCTCTCTGACTGTACCACACTACCTCCTGTATCTCTCCTCTCTGACTGTACCACACTACCACCTGTATCTCTCCTCTCTGACTGTACCACACTACCTCCTGTATCTCTCCTCTCTGACTGTACCACACTACCTCCTGTATCTCTCCTCTCTGACTGTACCACACTACCTCCTGTATCTCTCCTCTCTGACTGTACCACACACACCACCTGTATCTCTCTCCTCTGACTGTACCACACTACCACCTGTATCTCTCCTCTCTGACTGTACCACACTACCATCTGTACCACACTACCACCCGTATCTCTCCTCTCTGACTGTACCACACTACCTACCACCTGTATCTCTCCTCTCTGACTGTACCACACTACCTCCTGTATCTCTCCTCTCTGACTGTACCACACTACCTCCTGTATCTCTCCTCTCTGACTGTACCACACTACCTCCTGTATCTCTCCTCTCTGACTGTACCACACTACCTCCTGTATCTCTCTGACTGTACCACACTGACTGTAGTACACTACCACCTGTATCTCTCCTCTCTGACTGTACCACACTACCTCCTGTATCTCTCCTCTCTGACTGTACCACCTCCTGTACCTCTGACTGTACCACACCTCTCCTCTCTGACTGTACCACACTACCTCCTGTATCTCCCCTCTCTGACTGTACCACACTACCTCCTGTATCTCTCCTCTCTGACTGTACCACACTACCTCCTGTATCTCTCCTCTCTGACTGTACCACACTACCACCTGTATCTCCTCTGACTGTCTCTGACTGTACCACACTACCTCCTGTATCTCTCCTCTCTGACTGACTCACAGGTGTTTGTGTATACTATACCAGTCCATACTCAGCAGAGGTGTTTGTGTTTACTACATCAGCCACTTGGTTATGGGGTTCCATGTTTGCTCTTCTGCCTGATAACATCTCGCCCCCCCAGACTGTACTGATACTGGTCCAATATTACACATGTATTTAACAACCTCTGATCACCTAACCCTTCACCCTAACCCTTCACCCCTCACCCTTCACCCCTCACCCTTCACCCCTAACCCTTCACCCCTCACCCCTAATGGACGTGTCAGGTAATGGTGGGTTTAAGGAGGGTGTATTGCAGGAGCCAAAGTCCAACAGTGCTTTGTGGGATGTGTCTCTCCCCTCCTTGCCTGCAGGACCAGAGGCCACGTCTGCCCTGGGCAGAGCAGAGCGGGGCAGGTGTGGGGCATGTATGAGTGATGGCGTCTGTGCTGCTTGTGGACAGTGGTGGAGCAGTAGTGGAGTATGTTACCACAGTGGAGGAACTTCAGCAGGTACGTACACACACTCCTTCCCTCTTAATCTCCTACGTGCCTCCCACTATAGTGTGACTAGGAAATATGGGAGTTTGCAGGAGAATAATTTCCCAGGTGGCCCAATAGATCAGAGTGTTCAGGTCATGCTAACACTGAAGAGGCAGACTAGTTAAATTAAATGAAACATAATTAAAATATAATTAATTTTATAAGCAAATGGTTTAGACTGGGAAGAGTTATTATGTAGCAGATGTATGATTGTTATAACATAAACAACAACAAAATAGTTTAGACTGGGAGGAGTTATTATGTAGCACATGTATGATTGTTATAACATAAACAACAACAAAATGGTTTAGATGTCTCAAAGACCTTCTGTGCTCTTGGACCAGCTGCTTGGCTAAATGTATAAATATGTTATATTGCATTGTACTGTACCTGTTATCCTTCAGGTCCGTATCAGTCATATTGGTTTAACTGTGTTTTTGAGAAACGTTCAGAAATTCATTCGAAATACCAGTGAGCATTAAAGTCCTCAACATGGTGTAAGATGGTGCAGCCTCACTGCCCTTCAGCCTAATGTTAGCTGGGACCCGTGGGATCAGGGAGGTGGGATCTGTGGGATCAGGGAGGTTTGATCTGTGGGATCAGGGAGGAGGTGGGATCAGGGAGGTGGGATCTGTGGGATCAGGGAGGTTTGATCTGTGGGATCAGGGAGGAGGTGGGATCAGGGAGGTGGGATCTGTGGGATCGGGGAGGTGGGATCTGTGGGATCAGGGAGGTGGGATCTGTGGGATTGGGGAGGTGGGATCAGGGAGGTGGGATCTGTGGGATCGGGGAGGAGAGGATGCCACGTGAGGAATGCAAGAGAAGCATTACTCCCAGAGATGATATGAGCTGCCACCCTGATTTAAATCAGATGTTGGCCTTTCAGAATGCACATCACCCTGCTGTTTGTCTGTCTCTGTGTGTGCGCCTGTTCCCCAGGAGGAAGGTGTGTGTGAGGTGGAGGAGGAGGTGGTGTGTGAGGTGGAGGAGGAGGTGGTGTGTGATGGGGGTGCGGAGCAGTGGCTGTGTGCTCAGAGTCAGCAGGTAGCTCAGGTGCTGCTGTATGACGACCTGATGCAGGGCGTGGCAGGTGAGCAGGAAGTGGAGACCGAGCTCATCGAAACAGGTAACTGCACACACACATGCACATGTGCACGCACACACATACGCACGCACACATGCACATGAGCACACACAACACATACACACATACGCACACGCATAAACACACACACATACACACACGTTCCTTGTATCTCACATTTTCATATGCATACGCTCATACACATTTTCCTATGCACATACATATTTTCATTTACATATGCGTATGCTCTTGCAGGAATATTCTCAAATTGCATGTGTGTATTAACACACAGTGTCTTTTGGGTCACTGTTCTTGGCTAGCATACATGATGCACTGCATCATAATTATGGTGAAGAAAATGACCCCATTAGGGCCACGCTGTGTAATCCTCATGTGCACACTGCCCTCTTGAGCCCATACACTGAACTGCAGCGCCTAATGCCTTTCACTGCCAGTGTCCTGTACTGTGGATGGGTTCTCCATGGTCTTAATGCAGGTGGACTTATATAATTCAAATAATGTGGAAAAACGTAAGTTCAGATTCTGTGTAAATAAAGAGGGCAGACGGCTCTGGTGGGAGGGACTATGATCACTTACAATGCTGGACCAAATCTGCAAGCTAGCGTAAAAAAGGCACCCTGGCGTGTTTTACCAAACAAAGCTGTTTCTCCTGTTAGCACGACCCATGCTATGGTCATAGCATAGTAGCATAGTAGCATAGTAGCACAGTCTGGCAGCTTACTGTGAACTGCAAGTGGTGTGAAGTTTGGTGCCATCAGGCGAATCTCGGCATGCAAATGAGTAGATCTGGATATGTAAATCAGCTGATTGCAGCCTTTATGGAAATGAGCACGCCTGTGAGGTAGAGGTGATTTTTAAAATGTAATGCATTTGAGTCATCTTTCAAGTAGATAAATTAGTTGTTCTTAAAATTAGCATTTAAAACTACAACTTGGGTTACCCCTAACCTCTAACCCGGCCCACAGGTTATTTAAGCTTTATCTTGGCCCACAGAGACTGTATTTATGTGGTCACAGCTTTTACAGTGACTTATTTATGTGGTAATAACTTTTCAGTGACTTTATGCGGTCACAGCTTTTACAGTGACTTTATTTATGTGGTAATAACTTCTACAGTGAATATGTGATAAAAACTTTTACAGTGACTTTATTTATGTAGTCTTAACTTTTACAGGGACTATTTATGTGGCAACAGTTTTTACAGTGACTATCACCACTGATCCAGAGCCAGTGACGGATTTCTCTACACTCAGAGCCCCCGTTGTAACCGAGCCGCTGGTTTAAACGTAGTTCTAATACTAATAGTCCCTGGCGCTCTGAGGGGTGTAAAGTGTGAGCTTGGCTCTTGACCTGGAGAAAGTTTTATCAACATATTGTGCTGATAACACTAAATGCATAAAACATAGTAGCCCATATTTAAACAGATTGACTCTGAGCAGAGTCTTTTTAATGCGTTATTCTAAAATATATTTTACCGATGTTACTTACACTGTAGTACAGTGCTCATGTTGAGAATCGCTGTTTTTACCATCATGACAAAAACGCTGTGGTTCAAACTGGCTGGTAAAATTGTTTTTAAAAACGTATTTTTTATTTGGACGCTCAGATTTCGGAAGTGAATTCACTTCCTGTTGCTGACGTACATCCTACGTAGCGCGCGAAGGATTTCCTGTTTCTTTTCGCGCGGAAGGATTCTGCCTCGGTCCTCGGGCGCGCTGCGGTCGCGGCTGACGCGCTCTCCCGTGGAGGCGGAGTGATCTCACATGCGTGCGTGTCTGTGCGTTTCCAACGCTGCTCAATGTGAACGCACCTCCGGACGAAATATGGCGACGTCGCTGCATGAGGCTCCCGCTAACCAACTCGATTTGCTTATTCGAGCAGGTAATGTAACATCAGTTAGCCTTAAACTCTCCTGCTTGGCTGCGGTAGTTTTTGGGCGCGTGACGTGGACGGCTGGGTTCGCTGGGGTGAAGTTGTGTTGTAAAGTAACGGAGGGCATTTCAGGAAGTGATCACCTTGGTTGGCAACCTGCATGGCGTTGCCTTCATTTTTTTAAGAACTGCTTCTTGCAGCGTTAGAAAGTGCGGTACGACCGTGCACGGTTGCACTCGGGCACTGAAGCGTGCAAACCGGCTGTTTTGCACTCCCCGAAATCGCGTTGGGCGCCGACACGGGTGTAAAATAACGGGTTTGTTTGGAGGTGGTGCGCCGCTGTGAAACCAGGAAGTGTGCGCGATGTTGTCTTTCCTGCGTCTTTGCCACGCTGTCTCCAGTCGGAAGGGCACACGGGGTTATTTTTATCCGTGCTCACCGCCAGACTTGATTTTTCAGCTCGGTTTCGCGCTGGGCGGTTGGGGTGAGCAGGGCAGGATTTACGTGCTCTTGGCTTTTGTTCCACATCGCCAGGGGAAACGTAACGTGTCGAAACACGCACGCAAAAGAAAACACGTGCACCGTCATTATATTGCAGTGAATAGAAGAATAAAACATGTTTCTGTACTAAAACATCGTGCCTGTCGATGTTTGAGTTGTCTGTCCCGTTATACGGACGCGGGCCAGTTTGCGCTGTGCAGCGGGGGCGCGAGCTGAACAACACACGCGCGCGTTTTTAAGTATTCGTTATTTGTTTTTTTTGGTGTTTTTTTTGTTGTTGCTTGTTTATCGTCGTTTTAATCTCGTCTGTGTGTAAGCTTGTCAAAATCAGGGACGCTCTTAGTATTTTCACGTTAAATTTGATATTTATAAAACATTTGATGGCGGAAGCATTGTTATTCCTGAAGGCGGTCCTGTGTTTGATTGACGTGCTGTGTTGTCGAATAATATCCGTGAAGGGTTCGAAAATGTTCAGGCCGTCCAATAGGAGCTTCTCGCTCGGAGCGCGTCGAACAGAATCACATCCAATCCTGACTCGGGGCGGGGCCTGCGCTCGGGGCGCGAGCGTCTTCGGTAAGAAGTGGAGGGAAAGTGTTGGCGAGTGTAAACACGGAAGTGGAGCGCACGAGCCTGTAGACCGACGGCGGTGTGGGTGAAAAGAGTAAATGGACCGAGACTCAAACATCATGTTGTAGTTGTTTTGTAATGATTTGTACATCCGTTACCGAGTTATACGAACATCGCTCACATTTTACTCGTTTTAACGACGTCGAGAGTATGACATGATTCCGTTTTATATCGTCTACGGCGTGATGCTGAGATGTAGTCAATTCACCTCGTACTCACGAGTGTGTGTGTGTATGGTAGAGAGAGAGAGAGGGGTTTGTTTTCTGTATAGTAGGAATCATGGTGGACCTGTTTTTGGCTTTCACACAGGTGCCCCTCCTTTCTACAGAGGCTTGGCACCGGGGCACATATAGGGGGTCACCCACACTTCTGTTGGGGTGGGGGTGTCCGGGGGCCCAAAGATAGCCCTCGCATGCAGGGACATTGTCCAAACATGGACAGGACTATATGAGGAAGGGCTAAAGCTGGAGGGAAGGGAACAGGTGAGAGGGTGTTACCCCTGGGGCAGTAGAGCACGGGGGAGGGGCTGTTGCCAGCATGAATCATAAGTTGTCCATAATCGTTCAGTTTACCTGCAGATATATTAGCAATTGCATTGCAGAAAAGCAACTATTAGATCAGCGTTACTAAAACACCAGTTCAGACTGACTCCAGATTAGCCTTACAGAAACATTACTCCAGATTAGCCTTACAGAAACATTACTCCAGATTAGCCTTACAGAAACATTACTCCAGACTATCAAGCACATAGTGCTGGTGTGAATAATCTGAGCTCAGGCTTTGTGCTGTTATGTTGGGCCTCTAATCCTGGATTATGGGAATACTTCTGAACTCGCTGATGAATGTTCTCATCATTAATATTCCCATACACACACAGTCCTGTAGAACTCATGTTAATAGTGCAGGTCTCCTGGAGAGAGACCCCTTCATCAGTATATATGTATAAGTCTGTGAGGGAGGGGGGTCTGTGTGTGTTTGTGTGTGTGTTGGTCTCTGCTGTGTTGAATTTATGTCTAGGATATATCTTAATTATGCATTGGCAGACTGATTAATGTGTTGTGTGTGTGTGTGTGTGTTAGTGGAGGCGTCGGTGTGTGGAGGTTCCAGTGTTCACTGTTCTGATAAAACCATTGAAGCAGCAGAGACTCTGTTACACATGGACTCTCCTTCCAGTCTACGTGGGGATCGCAGCCCAGGTACACACACACACACACACACACACCCCAATACACATACACACACATATATATACACACACACATATATATACACACACACACATATATACACACACCCCCCACACACACACACACACACACACACACACACGTGTACGTATGCCACAGCAGCTGCTTCACCTCCCGTGTGTGTGTGTGCGTGTGCGCAGAGGTGTTTGTGCCTCCATGTGTGACGACCCCAGAGTTTCTACATGCTGCGATGCGTCCTGATGTTGTCACGGAGACTGTGGTGGAGGTCAGTACTGAGGAGGCGGAGCCTATGGATGTCGTCACCCTGATTGAAGAACCACAAGTGCTGGAGAGAGAGACCAGCAGGAGAAGAAAGAGTGAGACATGCTAACACACAGACACCCTAACGCACACTGCCGTGTGTGTGTGTGTGCTGTGGTGTGGTGTGTGTGTGTGTGTGTGTGTGTGCTGTGGTACTGGTGTGTGTGTGTGTGTGTGCTGTGGTACTGGTGTGTGTGTGTGTGTGTGCTGTGGTACTGGTGTGTGTGTGTGTGTGTGCTGTGGTACTGGTGTGTGTGTGTGTGTGTGTGTGTGTGTGTGTGTGCTGTGGTACTGGTGTGTGTGTGTGTGTGTGCTGTGGTACTGTGTGTGTGTGTGTGTGTGGTGTGTGTGGTACTGGTGTGTGTGTGTGTGTGCTGTGGTACTGGTGTGTGTGTGTGTGCTGTGGTACTGGTGTGTGTGTGTGTGCTGTGGTATGTGTGTGTGTGTGTGTGCTGTGGTACTGGTGTGTGTGTGTGTGCTGTGGTACTGTGTGTGTGTGTGTGTGTGCTGTGGTACTGGTGTGTGTGTGTGTGCTGTGGTACTGGTGTGTGTGTGTGTGCTGTGGTACTGGTGTGTGTGTGTGCTGTGGTACTGGTGTGTGTGTGTGTGTGCTGTGGTACTGGTGTGTGTGTGTGTGTGCTGTGGTACTGGTGTGTGTGTGTGTGCTGTGGTACTGGTGTGTGTGTGTGTGTGCTGTGGTACTGGTGTGTGTGTGTGCTGTGGTACTGGTGTGTGTGTGTGTGTGTGTGTGTGCTGTGGTACTGGTGTGTGTGTGAGCTGTTTCAATGGCTGTGCTGTGCACAGGCAGCACGTACCTGTGGGAGTTCCTGCTGGACCTGCTGCAGGACAAGAACACGTGTCCGCGGTACATCAAGTGGACCCAGCGGGACAAGGGCATCTTCAAGCTGGTGGACTCCAAGGCCGTGTCCAAACTGTGGGGGAAACACAAGAACAAGCCCGACATGAACTACGAGACTATGGGCCGTGCTCTCAGGTGAGACCTCCACCCTCCCTACACACTTACACCACCCTGCTTACACACTTACACCACCCTGCTTACACAGCTGCACCACCCACCCTACACACCTACACCACCCTTTTTCTGCTCATCCCATTGATACCAACTGGCACTGCAGGCCAATGAGATGCATGTAATTGTTTAGGAAAGAGGGGCCTGCGTTTATGCGATGGTGTGTGTGTGGGGCAGGTACTACTATCAGAGGGGAATCCTGTCCAAGGTGGAAGGCCAGCGTCTGGTGTACCAGTTCAGGGAGATGCCCAAGGACATCGTTGTGATTGATGATGAGAAGTGCGACTCCAGCTCGGAGGACCTGGCTGGAGAGGCAGCGTTGGAACGCATGCTGACCTCTGACCTCTCCAAGACCCCCAGCATCCTGAGAGGGGCGGGGCGAGCGGCTGTAAACCCCGCCTCTCCTAAGGCCAAGACGCCGCTTACAGCAACACCCATCCAGCGCATAGTGACCGTTTCCACAGCAACAGATGCCACCCAGCCATGTCATGCCACCATTATTCCCAACACTAATGCTCCCAGGTACGTGTGTGTGTGTGTGTGTGTGTGTGTGTGTGTGTGTGTGTGTGTGTGTGTGTGTGTGTGTGTGTGTGTGTGTGTGTGTGTGTGTGTGTGTGTGTGTGTGTGTGTGTGTGTGTGTGTGTGTGTGTGTGTGTGTGTGTGTGTGTGTGTGTGTGTGTACATGCACATGCTCTCTCTCCCCCACATGGTCTCATACTGCAGCTTACTGGGCTTTGGTCTGTCCATCTCTAGGACTGTCCGAGTTGCCATGCAAGTGCCTGTCGTCATGACGACCTCTCTGGGCCAAAAGATCTCCACGGTTGCCGTGCCATCTGTGAACCCGCCCCTCCTCACCACGGCGCCCACCGGCGTAACCGCGGCGCCGGGGGCTTCCGGCCCGAAGGTGCTGATCCAGACGGTCCCGGCGGTGGAGAACGGGGAGAAGGTGACGCTGCAGCTGGCCAAGATCATCACCATCCCGGCGTCCCAGCTGGCGCACTGCCACCTGCAGCCTAAAGGGGGCGGCGCTGCGGCCGGCGTCAGCCTGCTGGGGGCGCCGCTCACGGTGCGCGCGCTCACGCCCGTGTCAGTCACGCCGGCCGCTCAGGTCGTCAGACTGGCGGTGCCTGCCAAGCCAAGCTCCGCCCACACGCAGATGCCCCTCCCCCTCCAGACCCACGCTCAGATGCCCCTCCCCCTCCAGACCCACGCTCAGATGCCCCTCCCCCTGCAGGCCGCGTCGCTCTCTGCCCAAAGCCCCACCCCCATCCCCGTCTCGCTTCCCATCCAGATCCAGATCCAGTCAACAGGGGGCGGGGCCCAAGAGGACAGCACAGAGCAGCCCCGCCCACAGCCAGAGGCGGAGTCTGTCTCTGGGAACCCTCAGCCAGAGGTAGTGGTTCAGGAAGCCTCGGTGACCTCAGAGCCACTGCCGTAGTTATGAAACACACAAACACACACACACACACACACACACACACACACACACACACACAGCTAAAGGGAAAGTCACACACACACACACACACACAGGTACATGGCCCAGCCAGCTCTCACCAGCCGAGTAGGGATGCCGTGCCCCCTGCTGCTGACTGAACTGGCCTGTCCAGTCACAGATGGGTTATGATGTGTGTGTGTGTGTGTGAAGTGCAGGACCCTCCAGGCACCTTTTAAAGACACTAACACACCAGGAACACTACAGGATCTGCAAACTAAAGTTTAAAAACAAAGGACAAAACCAAATGTGAACATTTGAGGTGTAAAATAACGTTTTGATACGTTGTGTAAAGAGATTTTTCCTGTTTTGTTTTTTTTTTGTTTCGTTTTCTCTTTTGCATTTATGATGCAAAACCAGCAGTTATGATTGGACTGTCACTGTGAGGTCAGAGGGTCGCCGTGATGCCACAGGAACACGAGGGAGACAGGCGGAGGATGAGAGAGACAGGCAGAGGATGAGAGATTTTCTCTCTGGACTGAACCAGATGGGATTATTCTGTATATATTTCCAGACCGTAGAAGCCCACAGCCTTGGAACTGTTCCAACATGACTTTTGTTGTAAGTCTTCTGAAGCTTTTGTGTTAAGCTCAAGTTTTTAAGTTTTGTTTTTTAGCGCATTGTACCAACCACAGTATTACAGTCTACAGAGCAGCAGGAGTCTGTAGTTTTGTGGGAGTCTGACAGCTCCACATCAGGACGGTCTACGCCGTCAGGACGGTCTATGCCGTCAGGACAGTCTACGCCGCCAGCCCATGTCATTTTGGGTCTTGCAGGTGCAGTTTCAGGAAGAGGTCAGCTGATCTGTTCCACCCTCTCTCCTCCTCCACCCTCTACACCCCCACACACACCCTGCCCTGCCCTCTCCACCCGTTGCTTGTTTTTAGTTACTGAACAGGGAGAGTTGTTGTCTGTGTTCAGAATTGAACTAGATTGTATATTCAACATTTGAAGTATATTCTATTTTGTTGTACTCTTGTTTCAAAGTGTATTCACTTGTAAAGCTGCTTTGTGACAACAACTGTTGTAAAAAGCGCTATATAAATAAATTTTGATTGATTTTGATTGATATTCAAGTAGATTTTACTGAAATATAAAAAAAAACTTAGCTTTTGTTTTCATTGATTTTGTATTTTTAAACGTTGCGCTTCACATACAGCTTGACATATACACTTAAATGCTTAAAGTGCTTAACAGCAGAAACACTGGAACAAATAAGGTACAATTCGAATAATAGAAAATGTCGGTTTATGTACGGTATGAAGTAATGCAGTTAACAGTACAAGATGCGTTGTGCATGGAAATGTACAGATGTGCATTGTGTATTTTCTGTGAGGATTTTTGAGAGTTGAGCATGTATGTGCATTTTAGTAGCTGTTCAACTGTAATTACCCTGGACCCACCCAGGCACTAGCATGGAGCTAGCTTTAACTACCCTGGACCCAGGCACTAGCATGGAGCTAGCTGTAACTACCCTGGATCCAGGCACTAGCATGGAGCTAGCTGTAACTACCCTGGATCCAGGCACTAGCATGGAGCTAGCTGTAACTACCCTGGACCCAGGCACTAGCATGGAGCTAGCTGTAACTACCCTGGACCCAGGCACTAGCATGGAGCTAGCTGTAACTACCCTGGATCCAGGCACTAGCATGGAGCTAGCTGTAACTACCCTGGACCCAGGCCTGGCATGGGCACTAGCATGGAGCACTAGCTGTAACTACCCTGGATCAGGCACTAGCATGGAGCTAGCTGTAACTACCCTGGACCCAGGCACTAGCATGGAGCTAGCTGTAACTACCCTGGACCCAGGCACTAGCATGGAGCTAGCTGTAACTACCCTGGACCCAGGCACTAGCATGGAGCTAGCTGTAAACCCTGGACCCAGGCACCCTGGACCCAGGCACAGCATGGAGCTAGCTGTAACTACCCTGGACCCAGGCACTAGCATGGAGCTAGCTGTAACTACCCTGGACCCAGGCACTAGCATGGAGCTAGCTGTAACTACCCTGGATCCAGGCACTAGCATGGAGCTAGCTGTAACTACCCTGGACCCAGGCACTAGCATGGAGCTAGCTGTAACTACCCTGGATCCAGGCACTAGCATGGAGCTAGCTGTAACTACCCTGGACCCAGGCACTAGCATGGAGCTAGGTGTAACTACCCTGAACCCTGGAGCAGTGGTGCGGTGCTGAAGGTGGGTGCCTGCATATTGGCATACGTAGTACTACTATGTATGTATGTGGTATACAAGTGTACCTTGAAGTAGGTGATTGTAACTGCGTTGATGAGTCAGGATGAAAGATTTAAGTAATGATGAATTGGGATTAGACACTGCAGTAATCTGAATCAGGATTAAAGAGGGTTCAGTAATATGATGGCCTACCGATGTTCCTTGTGCGTGGGGCAGGATGCTACCAAGACCCTCCACACGGCAGCCTGGAAAAGGGTAGTGGGTGTGTGGAGAACAGGTTGTGTGTTGGGTGAGTGGAGTCTGATGTGTGGAGAACAGGTTGTGTGTTGAGTGGAGTCTGATGTGTGGAGAACAGGTTGTGTGTTGGGTGAGTGGAGTCTGATGTGTGGAGAACAGGTTGTGTGTTGGGTGAGGGGAGTCTGATGTGTGGAGAACAGGTTGTGTGTTGGGTGAGTGGAGTCTGATGTGTGGAGAACAGGTTGTGTGTTGGGTGAGTGGAGTCTGATGTGTGGAGAACAGGTTGTGTGTTGGGTGAGTGGAGTCTGATGTGTGGAGAACAGGTTGTGTGTTGGGTGAGGGGAGTCTGATGTGTGGAGAACAGGTTGTGTGTTGGGTGAGTGGCTGAACGTCTGTGTCACTGGTGCCTCCCGTCTGGTCCGTGTGGGCAGGTGAGGTAATTACTAACCCTAATTACCACCAGAGGGGTGAACCTGCTCTCACTGGTGGTTTCTCTTTACAGTAAACTGGTTTGGGGCTGTAGCACACAGACATTTCTGGGTTTGTTTCCTCTATGAAGTGTTTTCATTTATTCAATAATTCGAGTAACGTATGCTAATATAATAATGTTGTATGCTGATAATATACTTGTTTTAGTCAACAAAATTAACTGTCCCCAATGACGGACCAAGAAAATGTTCCTGCTTACATTTCGTAATAAGACACAGTATCGGGAAAAAACTAATTACTATCTAAACAGAACAAGTATTTTTAAACCACGGCGTTGCACTATACACACAGAACTAACCCTGTGCACTGTGTTTTATGGTCCACAGCCCAACTCCGGCTCGACCGTCTCACGGTGGTTGTGGTGCGTTTGCTGAATTTTCTGTAATGTTTCTGAGTTTTTTTTCAGAAAGAGCGCGTGACCTACCACCGCAAGCTTCGCGCGCACGAGCTTCTATATTGGATGCTAAACGGCGCTGCAGCAAAGTCACAGGTGGGTTTCGGCGGCGTTATACTGCCACCTGCTGTACTGAACGGGATGAACGCGTATGCGAACCACAACGTCCCCCTAAACTTCTGCAATAATCGCGATATATGTTTAGTTTAATAATGAATCAGAATAGTAAACACCCCTAAGACAGTAGTAGCTTTAGTGGACGAGATTTGCATCTGGTATACAAGTCTGGGCCTAATGGTAAAATTGTGAGGATTTTGAAACCGCCTTTTGCATTTGATACAATTGACCATTTCAGTTAAAAAGTTGCACATTGCATACAAGTACAACCATTTCTATTCTCGTAATGTAAAATATTTAGTGTCTTGAAATGGTCTTCAAGAGTCTTAGAAATCTGTGTGAAGTAAATAACAGTGGAATTAATTATTTAAGTTGTGACGTTCCTTTGGTGCACAGAATTTTCGCCAAATTAATAGTGACTCCTGGTGGTGGGAGTGCGTAGTTACCACTCGGTTAGATTGGTCATATTTATCACATTTATGCTCATATTTATCACATTTCTCTACTGCTGACACAGTGACGTAATTTGTAGCGCATTTTAAGTTGTTATGGCTACATGAATGTAATGAGGGCGCTGAGCAATGGAGTGACCTAAACTATAGAGGCAAGTACACTGTGTGTACACTGCACCTGTAGTGAGCATGCTCAGTGTGTACATGACACCTGTAGTGAGCATGCTCAGTGTGTACACTGCACCTGTAGTGAGCATGCTCAGTGTGTACACTGCACCTGTAGTGAGCATGCTCAGTGTGTACACTGCACCTGTAGTGAGCATGCTCAGTGTGTACACTGCACCTGTAGTGAGCATGCTCAGTGTGTACATGACACATGTAGTGAGCATGCTCAGTGTGTACACTGCACCTGTAGTGAGCATGCTCAGTGTGTACATGACACATGTAGTGAGCATGCTCAGTGTGTACATGACACCTGTAGTGAGCATGCTCAGTGTGTACATGACACATGTAGTGAGCATGCTCAGTGTGTACATGACACCTGTAGTGAGCATGCTCAGTGTGTACATGACACCTGTAGTGAGCATGCTCAGTGTGTACATGACACCTGTAGTGAGCATGCTCAGTGTGTACATGACACCTGTAGTGAGCATGCTCAGTGTGTACACTGCACCTGTAGTGAGCATGCTCAGTGTGTACCTGTGAGTGAGCATGCTCAGTGTGTACATGACACCTGTAGTGAGCATGCTCAGTGTGTACACTGCACCTGTAGTGAGCATGCTCAGTGTGTACACTGCACCTGTAGTGAGCATGCTCAGTGTGTACATGACACCTGTAGTGAGCATGCTCAGTGTGTACACTGCACCTGTAGTGAGCATGCTCAGTGTGTACACTGCACCTGTAGTGAGCATGCTCAGTGTGTACACTGCACCTGTAGTGAGCATGCTCAGTGTGTACACTGCACCTGTAGTGAGCATGCTCAGTGTGTACACTGCACCTGTAGTGAGCATGCTCAGTGTGTACACTGCACCTGTAGTGAGCATGCTCAGTGTGTACACTGCACCTGTAGTGAGCATGCTCAGTGTGTACACTGCACCTGTAGTGAGCATGCTCAGTGTGTACACTGCACCTGTAGTGAGCATGCTCAGTGTGTACACTGCACCTGTAGTGAGCATGCTCAGTGTGTACACTGCACATGTAGTGAGCATGCTCAGTGTGTACACTGCACATGTAGTGAGCATGCTCAGTGTGTACACTGCACATGTAGTGAGCATGCTCAGTGTGTACACTGCACATGTAGTGAGCATGCTCAGTGTGTACACTGCACATGTAGTGAGCATGCTCAGTGTGTACACTGCACCTGTAGTGAGCATGCTCAGTGTGTACACTGCACATGTAGTGAGCATGCTCAGTGTGTACACTGCACATGTAGTGAGCATGCTCAGTGTGTACACTGCACATGTAGTGAGCATGCTCAGTGTGTACACTGCACATGTAGTGAGCATGCTCAGTGTGTACACTGCACATGTAGTGAGCATGCTCAGTGTGTACACTGCACATGTAGTGAGCATGCTCAGTGTGTACACTGCACATGTAGTGAGCATGCTCAGTGTGTACATGACACCTGTAGTGAGCATGCTCAGTGTGTACACTGCACCTGTAGTGAGCATGCTCAGTGTGTACACTGCACCTGTAGTGAGCATGCTCAGTGTGTACACTGCACCTGTAGTGAGCATGTCAGTGTGTACACTGCAGTGAGCATGCTCAGTGTGTACACTGCACCTGTAGTGAGCATGCTCAGTGTGTACACTGCACCTGTAGTGAGCATGCTCAGTGTGTACACTGCACCTGTAGTGAGCATGCTCAGTGTGTACACTGCACCTGTAGTGAGCATGCTCAGTGTGTACACTGCACCTGTAGTGAGCATGCTCAGTGTGTACACTGCACCTGTAGTGAGCATGCTCAGTGTGTACATGACACCTGTAGTGAGCATGCTCAGTGTGTACACTGCACCTGTAGTGAGCATGCTCAGTGTGTACACTGCACCTGTAGTGAGCATGCTCAGTGTGTACATGACACCTGTAGTGAGCATGCTCAGTGTGTACATGACACATGTAGTGAGCATGCTCAGTGTGTACACTGCACCTGTAGTGAGCATGCTCAGTGTGTACACTGCACCTGTAGTGAGCATGCTCAGTGTGTACACTGCACCTGTAGTGAGCATGCTCAGTGTGTACACTGCACCTGTAGTGAGCATGCTCAGTGTGTACACTGCACCTGTAGTGAGCATGCTCAGTGTGTAGTGAGCATGCTCAGTGTGTACACTGCACCTGTAGTGAGCATGCTCAGTGTGTACACTGCACCCATGCTCAGTGAGCATGCTCAGTGTGTACACTGCACCTGTAGTGAGCATGCTCAGTGTGTACATGACACCTGTAGTGAGCATGCTCAGTGTGTACACTGCACCTGTGAGTGAGCATGCTCAGTGTGTACATGACACCTGTGAGTGAGCATGCTCAGTGTGTACACTGCACCTGTGAGTACTGAGGTTTATGTGAAATAAATGTGGGTGGGGCAGGTGGTCTGAGCCATGACGTCTGAGATTAGATGTGGGTGGAGCTACTGTAGAATTGAGTAGTGGGCGTGTAGTAGAGTGGCAATGTAACGTGGGTCACACAGGATCAGCATGGGCAGCAGATCAACAGGTTTATTAAGAAAACAGACAAAAGAACCCAACACAATAACTAAAACCCAAAATACTAACCCTAACCCAACCCCTAACCCAACACCTAACCCTAACCCAACCCAGACTAATGGTGAAACAAAGGAAACAATATGGTGTTAAACAGAAATGAGAAACCAGACATGGAGAAACATACGACACTGGAGCAACAACAAGAACTAGAAAACAAGGTGGCTGGTCAACTGGGACAACATCACTTACAAACTACAAGCAGCACAGAAACCCAGAACTTACACAAGCCCAACACCAACACTAACCAGCTAACTTATAACACTGCAGCGTGGAACATCAGAAACAGACATAATTACAAATCAAAAGGTGACGGGACTAAAACAAGCAAAGAACAAACCCAATACTGAAGACTAGACAGAAAAGAACCACAGACAGAACTACAAGACAAACAAAACAACTATAAAGACTTCGCTAAAACAGGCTATGACAAACGACCGGGGCTATGTGGCATGACCAGCAGCATGCAGGTTCAAACACAGGATTTAAATACACAGGCAACACGAGGACAAATGAGACACAGGTGAAACCAATACGCAACGTGGGGAAACGAGATACAGGGGTGTGAAGGCAGACACAAAAAGGTATTTCAAAATAAAGCGAAGAGAAATAAAATCGAAATGAGGGCTTGCCGTGGGGAACGTAACAGGTTACGATGAGCTCCCCTGAATACTCATCCTTCCCTACAACTCCATCCCTTAATCTTTAATGCCTCATTCTCTCAAAAGCCTCTTTCTCTCTAATTTTCCTCTTCTTTCTAATCCCACTTTCTATTCTGCTTCTAATCCCCCTTTCTCTGTAATCCTGTTTTCTAATCCCACTTTCTGGATCCTGCAAGCCTTAGAATAACACCAAAGGGCAGCAGAAGGAACATCGGTGTAAAAACACATCTGTCCATCTGTCTCATCAGAGGGCCAGATGTAGCCGGGTCTGCATTAACCTATCAGAGGGCAGTACAGTACCCAGGTCTGATAGGTGATAATGCAGACCTGGTTAGGTCACGTCCCCCACACACTCCTCTCATCCTACACACTCCTCACCCCCCACACACCCCCTCTTTCTCTCACTCTTCCTCAGTACTGGTTAGGTCTGTGTCTCCAATCTGATGGGAGGAGCTGTTTGTATTTTTTGTTGATCACTCTTATTGGGTGACTGGAATCAGCATCACCACATCCAATTTTGCCATTGTATTGCCATGGCAACAGTGTATTCTGTAGCTAATGTTTTTAGCTTTCTAGCTGTTCTGACTTTAGCAACCATTGAACGAGTGTGGAGATTGAGAATTTGGTTTTCTGCCTCATGGTGCGTTAGCTGCAGCTGCTTGTAGGACCAGCCTAAAACTTTAGTATCAAACCTAGATCAGCTGTGTGTGTTCAGCTCAGAGACCGCTAGCATGGTTATGTTCAGCTCAGAGACAGCTAGCATGGTTATGTTCAGCTCAGAGACAGCTAGCATGGTTATGTTCAGCTCAGAGACCGCTAGCATGGTTATGTTCAGCTCAGAGACAGCTAGCATGGTTATGTTCAGCTCAGAGACAGCTAGCATGGTTATGTTCAGCTCAGCATGGACAGCTATGGTTATGTTCAGCTCAGAGACAGCATGGTTATGTTCAGCTCAGAGACAGCTAGCATGGTTATGTTCAGCTCAGAGACAGCTAGCATGGTTATGTTCAGCTCAGAGACAGCATGGTTATGTTCAGCATGCATGGTTATGTTCAGCTCAGAGACAGCTAGCATGGTTATGTTCAGCTAGCATGGTTATGTTCAGACATGGTTATGTTCAGCTCAGAGCTAGCATGGTTATGTTCAGCTCAGAGACCAGCTAGCATGGTTATGTTCAGCTCAGAGACAGCTAGCATGGTTATGTTCAGCTCAGAGACAGCTAGCATGGTTATGTTTCAGCATGGTTATGTTCAGCTCAGAGACAGCTAGCATGGTTATGTTCAGCTGGTTAGCATGGTTATGTTCAGCTCATGGTTAGACAGCTAGCATGGTTATGTTCAGCTCAGAGACAGCTAGCATGGTTATGTTCAGCTCAGAGACAGCTAGCATGGTTATGTTCAGCTAGCATGGTTATGTTCAGAGACAGCTAGCATGGTTATGTTCAGCTCAGAGACAGCTCAGCATGGTTATGTTCAGCTCAGAGACAGCTAGCATGGTTATGTTCAGTTCAGAGACAGCTAGCATGGTTATGTTCAGCTCAGAGACAGCTAGCATGGTTATGTTCAGCTCAGAGACAGCTAGCATGGTTATGTTCAGCTCAGAGACAGCTAGCATGGTTATGTTCAGCTCAGAGACAGCTAGCATGGTTATGTTCAGCTCAGAGACAGCTAGCATGGTTATGTTCAGCTCAGAGACAGCTAGCATGGTTATGTTCAGCTCAGAGACAGCTAGCATGGTTATGTTCAGCTCAGAGACAGCTAGCATGGTTATGTTCAGCTCAGAGACCGCTAGCATGGTTATGTTCAGCTCAGAGACCGCTAGCATGGTTATGTTCAGCTCAGAGACCGCTAGCATGGTTATGTTCAGCTCAGAGACCGCTAGCATGGTTATGTTCAGCTCAGAGACAGCTAGCATGGTTATGTTCAGCTGAAAGACAGCTAGCATGGTTATGACAGCTAGCATGGTTATGTTCAGCTCAGAGACAGCTAGCATGGTTATGTTCAGCTCAGAGACAGCTAGCATGGTTATGTTCAGCTCAGAGACAGCTAGCATGGTTACGACAGCTTGAACCGCAGGATCTGAAGGGCCTTTTGAACAGAAGTGTGTAGATGCTGAAACTGTTAGCAGTTCTTGTAAATGCCTAAAAGAATTTTGCTGAATGCTGATTGTTTGAGTCTGTGGGGTAACATTTGTCAGTTGGACTATAAATGAGCTTTTAGGATAATTAGGGTTCCCCTCTTAGCATTTCATCAGTGTTACACTCTGAACAAGAAAACTAATGACATCTCTGTTAACGAGATCACGATAATGAGATCAACCATAATGAGAGCCTTCCCAGTGAGGTCACTTCCCCTTATGAGACCACACTAAATGTGACTCTTGAGCAGAGCTGAGTGTGCAGGTATGTAGTGTTCAGTTTGTTGAGCTGTGCTGAGGAGGAAAGGACACACACATCTGACAAGTCTCTCAAGGGTTTGGGGGTAGGTTAGATTAGGGGTATTTAATACAGTATTTTCAGACCCTTTGAGCAGTAAAGTGTCCTTCAGAGATCACACTGGCAAACAAAAGTTGCCTCTCTGTGTGATGATTAATAAAACTGATCAGAAATGTACAAAAATATAAGAATAGCACTAATCAAAGCTGTCTGTGCAACAAATCATTTTAATTGTTTGTCTGCGTGAGCCCCTGTGTGTTAGAAACTTTGTGTTGTTGTGAGGTAGTGTTTGGGTGTGAGGTTAAGGGTTAAGGCAGATCTCTTACACACACACTGTTCTGTCTGTGTTGTTATAATGCATCTCTTACTCTCACACTCTGGTGTGTGTGTTCTGTTATAGTGAGTCTCTCTCACACTCTGGTGTGTGTGTTCTGTTATAGTGAGTCTCTCTCACACTCTGGTGTGTGTGTTCTGTTATAGTGAGTCTCTCTCACACTCTGGTGTGTGTGTTCTGTTATAGTGAGTCTCTCTCACACTCTGGTGTGTGTGTTCTGTTAGTGAGTCTCTCTCACACTCTGGTGTGTGTGTTCTGTTAGTGAGTCTCTCACACTCTGGTGTGTGTGTGTTCTGTTATAGTGAGTCTCTCTCACACTCTGGTGTGTGCTGTTATCTCTCTCTCTCTCACACACACACACACACACTGGTTTGTGCTGTTATCTCTCTCACACACACACACACACACACACACACACACACACACACACTGGTGTGTGCTGTTATCTCTCTCACACACACACACACTGGTGTGTGCTGTTATCTCTCTCTCTCTCACACACACACACACACACTGGTGTGTGCTGTTATCTCTCACACACACACACACACACACTCTGGTGTCCTGTACTGTAGGTGTGATCTGGCCGTTCCTGCCAAGGTGACACCTGCTCTAAACACGGTACGAATTGATCCTGTATCTGTGATCAGGGTTCATGTATAATCACTTGACACATGACTGAGTGAGTATGGCCTGGTGTCTGAGCATCTCCACACTGTGGGCAGTGATGACCTTTCTCTCTGCGTACTACAGATACTACATACTGCAGATACACCCTGGCAGTCTGGTCAACTCTGATGCTCGTTTAGAGTTCTTTTCCCCAATTGGTCTTAGTATTAATAATAATAGTAATACAGAACCTTTGCTCACTGTAATGAACTCTTCTCAGAGCCTAGGCTACATCCCCAAATCATTTAAACTTGCTGTCATTAAGCAACTAATTAAAAAAACCTGGTCTTAATCCCCAGGAACTGTCTGACTATAGGCCAATCTCTAATCTGTCGTTCATTTCCAAAGTTCTAGAGAAAGTAGTTTCTACGCAACTCTCTTCATGTCCTAGAGTTATTTCAGTCTGGATTTCGACCCCACCACAGCACTGAAACTGCGCTGACTAAAGTAGTAAATGATCTCTTAATATCCTCTGATAAAGGACACATTTCTTTTCTTAGACCTTAGTGCTGCTTTTGACACCATTGATCACAACATTCCACTGGACAGACTGGAGACACTCATTGACCTCAATCACTCCTGTTTCAGATCCTACATGACAGAATGCACAAAGGTAAAATATGGTGTCCCTCAAGGATCTGTATTGGGCCCCATATTATTCTCATTGTATTTGCTGCCGCTAGGCACAATCATTCGTAGGCATGGTATTAACTTCCAATGCTATGCAGATGATACTCAGTTGTATATATCCTCTAATCCAGATGATAGTGGTATATATCCTCTAACCCCAATGATGTCAGTATTACTCCCAAAATTGAGAACTGCGTCCAGGACGTAAAAAACTGGAGGCGTCTAATTTTCTTCTAAATTCCGATAAGACTGAGGTGTTGCTTCTTGGACCCAAAGCTGCTAGAAGCAGCTGGGCTGATATCCCTCTCACCCTAGATGGCTTTTCAGTTACACCTAAATCTTCTGCAAAAAGCTTAGGCACCACTATTGATTCGGATCTTTCCTTTGATACACATATATGCAATGTCACTAAGGCTGCCTTTTTCCATTTATGTAATATCGCCAAGTTGAGACATTTACTTTCGTTAGCAGATGCAGAGAAGCTGGTCCATGATTTTGTCTCATCACGATTAGACTACTGTAATGGCCTTTTAATTGGATGCTATCAACAGTCCCTAAAGAAGTTGAAGTTCAACTTGTATAGAATGCTGCAGCTAGAGTCCTAAACTAGGGCTAGAACATTTGATCATATTAGTCCTAATCTCTCGGCGTTGAAGTGGCTTCCGGTTAAATATTGAATTAATCTTAAAATTCTTCTGCTGACCTTTAAGGCGTTAAATGGTCTTGCTCCACATTATCTGAGTGAACTCCATCCATCCATCCATTATCCATACCGCTTATTCCCGCTAGTCGGGGTCACGGGGGGGCTGGAGCCAATCCCAGCATCAATGGGTGAAGGCAGGTGCACCATGGGCAGGTCACCAGTCCACCACATGGCCAACACACACACACACCCTTATGGACAATCTAGAGTGACCAATCAACCTAACACGCATGTCTTTGGACCGTGGGAGGAAACCGGAGTACCCAGAGAAAATCGACACAGGCACAGGGACAACATGCAAACTCCACACAGAGCAGCCCAGACCGAGAATCAAACCCAGACCGCCCTGCTGTGAGGGGACAGTGCAGACTGTTGCACACTAACCCCATCTCACCTACTGCTCTCCCAAAAGGATTACAGCTGGAGGCAGAACCTTCTCCTTAAAGCCCCTCAGGTATGTTGGAGCTTCCAGCTCCAATCTGAGATTCTGACACAGTTCCAATCTTTAAATCACTCAAGACTCACCTATTTAATCAAGCCTTCAGTTAGTATTCTACTTGTGAAAGTGTGGAGCTCAGGGGCCTCCAGTCATTGAGTCTTCTGGTAATCTGAGATGTTGCTGCTGTCATCCAGCCATGTCATGTGATCACTCTAGTTGTGATGATGACTTGGGTGTAAAGTGATGTCTCAGTGACCCTCATGACTGTGGTCACCCCCAGGCTCCTCCCTTTAGTTATGCTGCTATAGATAAGCCTGCCGGAGCCACATGCTAATCACTGGCACCTGTGCTATATATGTGGTTGTTTAAATTGATGTTCACATACTTAACCTGTACTTTATATCTTGGTTACAGGCTTCTACCAAACACCATTCCGTACAAGTGCTTAGGAGATGGTCTGGCAGTGGATGTGCCGACGCTGTGGCTGGATGTGGCATCACCACCAGCAGACAGGCCGATGCAACTCCACCTGAGGCCCAACATCTGCACTGGAGGTACTGTGACTTCTCGGCCTGGAATTAGAACTATAAGATGGAACTATGGAACAATATTAGAACAATACTAGAACTATAAATATGAACTTCTACTTGTGGGCCGCCCAATGGAGGATGGGTTTCCTTTTGAGTCTTGGTCCTCCCAAGGTTTCTTCCTAATCCCTGCTGTTTTAGTTTTTTGAGTGTTTCCTTGGCCCTGTCGCCCCTGGTTTGCTCAGTAGGGATCTGGACCCATGCGCTTGTAATGCTGCTTTGAGACATGTCACAAATATAAATACATTTAAATATATATATTAAATATAAGTAAAATATAAAAATATATATAAATAAATTTGACATTAAAGGCTGATGTCTGTCTCTAAAGGCTGGTCTCCCTCTGTTCCCTCTGTCTGTAAAGGCTGGTCTCCCTCTGTTCCCTCTGTCTGTAAAGGCTGGTCTCTCTCTGGTCCCTCTGTCTCTAAATGCTGGTCTCTCTCTGGCCTCTGTCTCTAAAGGCTGATCTCTGTGTTCTCTCTGAATCCGGCTGTAGGAGCTGGTCTCACTCCTTTTGCAATGGATGATCTCTATCTCAGTGTCTGTGATCTCTCTTTCTCTCTCTGTGATCTCTCTTTCGTTTGTGTTCTTCATTCTCCATGGCTGAACTCTCATGCTGTTCTTTGTAACTGTAGTGTGTTGAGTGGGCAGCTATCCACGTAGACTCTCTGTCTGAAGTGGCTACCAGTCAGATGCCAGAAAAACGGTGGCGTTGTTCCCAAGGACAGTTTAGCCTTAGCAGATAATCCCATCCCGGAGGCTCGGAACACCGTGATGTCTGGGAAAACGGCCAAATACTCGATCCCTTTTAAGCACAGATGTGTGTGAGTGGGTGTATGTGTATATCTGCATCTGCATATGCATCTGTGAGTTTGATTCTGCCAGTACTTTCTACACACACACACACACACACTTTCACTTACCAAAACATCCTCCTTTCTGGTGAGTGTCTACATGCCCGCAGCACTTCCACATGGAAACTCTAGGTAACCATGTAGGTCAGTGTTTTATACTGTAGGTTACAGTGTAGGTCAGTTTTTTCTACTATAGGTTAAGCACCATACAAGATATGTGTATAATTAATATACAATATAGTATGTATCACTAATATACAATTGAGTAAAGATTTATGTGAATTATAGAAAATTAATAAATAGAATGACTAAAATGGGGCAGTCATGGTCTGGTGGTTAGGGAACCAGTCTTGTGACCGGAGGGTCGTGGGTTCGATTCCCAGGCCTGAGGCCATGACTGAGGTGCCCTTGAGCAAGGCACCTAACCCCAACTGCTCCCCGGGCGCCGGGCTAGGGCTGCCCACCGCTCTGGGCACGTGTGCACCACAGCCCCTAGTTATCACTAGTGTGTGTGTGTGTGTGTGTTCTGACTGCACAGATGGGTAAATGCGGAGGACAAATTTCGATTGGGGTGAAAATCACAATTGACAATGTGGCTTGACTTAACTTAACTTAAAATATCTTCTCTTTTTCTCGTCAGACATTTCAATGGAAACTAAATGGGATACAATGTAGTACAGTGTGAGTAACATTAGATCATTAACAGATCCATTCACACTACGTAGACTGATTGTGTTATTCTCTCTCTCTCTCACTCACACACATACACACACCTCCCCCAACGCACACTTACACACACCTACCTCCTTCAGCACACACACACATGCACCTTATCCAGACAGTCCGTCCCTCTGTAAGTGGTGTGTAGGTGAGATGAACCACCTCTTCCTCTTTGGACATGCCAGACAGGGACAGATGAATAATTCTCTCTTTGGTACTCTGTGGAGGTCCAGCTGTTCTGTGTGTGTGTGTGTGTGTGTGTGTGTGTGTGTAAAGCTTTTGCCTGTCGCTGCCCCTTATCAGCTTAAACTATTGACATCCATTTTCACACCATATACCAAATAGGATTAAGAGTCTAGAGAGGCACAGAAACAGCCCCCCTACCCCCTACACCCCCACTACACCCCCTGATCTTTTTCACTCTCTCTTGGTGTAAAAACTTACAACCACAAAGAGCTATGAACACATTTAAGAATAACTTGGTGTTATTTCCCCCACTCCCGTGTCTCTCTCCCCACACTCCCGTGTCTCTCTCCCCACACTCTCATGTGTCTCAGGTTTTCCACTGTTTGCTCTCTGAAGGGTGAATGGGTCCGTCAGTGCTGTCTCTAGGGTTCCCCAGGGTGCTCTCATGTAGGGTCTCAGGTTTTCCACTGTTTGCTCTCTGAAGGGTGAATGGGTCCGTCAGTGCTGTAGCTGTAGGGTTAGGGGCTGGGGGGGAGGCTGTGCTGTAGGGTTAGGGGCGGAGGGTGCTGTAGGGTTAGGGGCGGAGGGTGCTGTAGGGTTAGGGGCGGAGGGTGCTGTAGGGTTAGGGGCGGAGGGTGCTGTAGGGTTAGGGGTGGAGGGTGCTGTAGCTGTAGGGTTAGGGGTGGAGGGTGCTGTAGCTGTAGGGTTAGGGGCGGAGGGTGCTGTAGCTGTAGGGTTAGGGGCGGAGGGTGCTGTAGCTGTAGGGGGCGGAGGGTGCTGTAGGGTTAGGGGCGGAGGGTGCTGCTGTAGGGTTAGGGGCGGAGGGGGTGCTGTAGGGGTAGGGGGCGGAGGGGTGTAGGGGGGGCGGAGGGTGCTGTAGCTGTAGGGTTAGGGGCGGAGGGTGCTGTAGGGTTAGGGGCGGAGGGTGCTGTAGGGTGTAGGGTTAGGGGCGGAGGGTGGGTGCTGTAGGGTTAGGGGCGGAGGGTGCTGTAGGGTTAGGGGCGGAGGGTGCTGTAGGGTTAGGGGCGGAGGGTGCTGTAGGGTTAGGGGCGGAGGGTGCTGTAGGGTTAGGGGCGGAGGGTGCTGTAGGGTTAGGGGCGGAGGGTGCTGTAGGGTTAGGGGGCGGGGGGGTGCTGTAGGGTTAGGGGCGGGGGGTGCTGTAGGGTTAGGGGCGGAGGGGCGGAGGGTGCTGTAGGGTAGGGTTAGGGGCGGAGGGTGCTGTAGGGTTAGGGGCGGAGGGTGCTGTAGGGTTAGGGGTTAGGGGCGGAGGGTGCTGTAGGGTTAGGGTTAGGGGAGGGTGCTGTAGGGTTAGGGGTGGAGGGTGCTGTAGCTGTAGGGTTAGGGGTGGAGGGGTAGCTGTAGGGTTGGGGGTGCTGTAGGGTTAGGGGTGGAGGGTGCTGTAGGGTTAGGGTTAGGGGCGGAGGGTGCTGTAGCTGTAGGGTTAGGGTTAGGGCGGTGCTGTAGGGTTAGGGGTGGGGGCGGAGGGTGCTGTAGGGTTAGGGAGGGTGCTGTAGGGTTAGGGGCGGAGGGTGCTGTGCTGTAGGGTTAGGGGTGGGGGGGGGTGCTGTAGGGTTAGGGGCGGAGGGTGCTGTAGGGTTAGGGGGTGCTGTAGGGTTAGGGGCGGAGGGGGGAGGGTGCTGTAGGGTTAGGGGCGGAGGGTGCTGTAGGGTTAGGGGGGGGTGCTGTAGGGTTAGGGGTGGAGGGTGCTGTAGGGTTAGGGGCGGAGGGTGCTGTAGCTGTAGGGGTAGGGGCGGAGGGGTGCTGTAGGGTTAGGGGCGGAGGGTGCTGTAGCTAGGGTTAGGGGTGGAGGGTGGGGTAGGGGGGAGGGGCGGAGGGTGCTGTAGCTGTAGGGTTAGGGGTGGGGGGGGGGTGCTGTAGGGTTGGGGGGGGGGGGTGGAGGGTGCTGTAGGGTTAGGGGCGGAGGGTGCTGTAGGGTTAGGGGCGGAGGGTGCTGTAGGGTTAGGGGTGGAGGGTGCTGTAGCTGTAGGGTTAGGGGCGGAGGGTGCTGTAGGGTTAGGGGCGGAGGGTGCTGTAGGGTTAGGGGCGGAGGGTGCTGTAGCTGTAGGGTTAGGGGTGGAGGGTGGAGGGTGCTGTAGCTGTAGGGTTAGGGGCGGAGGGTGCTGGGCCTCAGCTGATTATGCAGTGATTACTATAATTAGCACTAGGTTGCTGTGATTGGCTATGGTGATGGGGCTATTCTACTATTTTACCATAGTGATGCTGCTCACTGCAGCACAGGTCTCTCAGCTGATCATTTAGGTAAAAATTGATATTTATAAGTCAATTTAGTCCAGTTAGCACAGGTGCATGTGTGCATACATGTGTGTGTGTGTGTGTGTGTGCATGGTTAATGATTAGATTCTGTGTTCTTTTCTTTGGTCAGTAGGAGGCACTGTTGGCACATGGCAAACAGCAGGTGTGATGAAGGCAGTTTCAGCTCAGAGGAGAGAGTTAGTGTGCAGATCCCCAAGAGATCAGAGAGGGCTCTGTGTGTGTGTGAGGTGAGTGTGTGTGTTGGGGTGGGGTTGGGCTCTGTGTGTGTGTGAGGTGCGTGTGTGTGTTGGGGTGGGGTTGGTCTCTGTGTGTGTGTGAGGTGCGTGTGTGTGTTGGGGTGGGGTTGGTCTCTGTGTGTGTGTGAGGTGCGTGTGTGTTGGGGTGGGGTTGGGCTCTGTGTGTGTGTGAGGTGCGTGTGTGTGTTGGGGTGGGGTTGGGCTCTGTGTGTGTGTGAGGTGCGTGTGTGTGTTGGGGTGGGGTTGGGCTCTGTGTGTGTGTGAGGTGCGTGTGTGTGTTGGGGTGGGGTTGGGCTCTGTGTGTGTGTGAGGTGCGTGTGTGTGTTGGGGTGGGGTTGGGCTCTGTGTGTGTGTGAGGTGCGTGTGTGTTGGGGTGGGGTTGGGCTCTGTGTGTGTGTGAGGTGCGTGTGTGTGTTGGGGTGGGGTTGGTCTCTGTGTGTGTGTGTGTGTGTGTGTGTGTTGGGGTGGGGTTGGGCTCTGTGTGGGTGAGGGCGTGTGTGTGTTGGGGTGGGGTTGGGCTCTGTGTGTGTGTGAGGTGTGTGTGTGTGTTGGGGTGGGGTTGGTGTGTGTGTGTGTGTGTGAGGTGCGTGTGTGTGTTGGGGTGGGGTTGGGCTCTGTGTGTGTGTGAGGTGCGTGTGTGTGTTGGGGTGGGGTTGGTCTCTGTGTGTGAGGCGTGGCGTCCAACGCTGTGCGTGTACATGCATGTGTGTAATACAACAAGAGGACTGTGAGAGAAGTGCATGCTTCTAAACCTCTGTGTGTGTGTGTGTGTGTGTGTGTGTGTGTTGGGGTGGGGTTGGTGTGTGTGAGAGAGAGTGAAATGGGAGTGTGTTGGGCTGTTATACAGTATCTTAGTGGTCAGTCAACATCAGTCAGATGTCATATAGAGGGAAAATTGTTGTTGATTTTTTTGTCCACTACACACACACACACACTACATGTAAGAGACTATCAGATTAAAAGATTGTATATATTTCAGTCTCTGACGATCTGATGGACATATTTATTCCAGCCAGGAGTGATTTATCTTCATTTCAGTGAAGGCTGAAGCACTTTCACAGGAGCAGAGATTGACTGTCTCCTCATCGTTTAACACACACATACGCACCACTTGTTATTATAAACCTGCAAAAGGAATACGATATTACTCTGAGTAGTACTTCCTGTGTGTGTGTGTATGTTTTTGTGCGTGGGGGCAGGGCGGGTTGGTGTGTGTGTGGTGTGGGGGTTGGTGTGTGTGTTTGGTGGAGGATGGTGTGTGTGTGGGTTAGGGTGGAGGATTGTGTGTGTTGGGGTTGGTGTGTGTCTGGTGTTAGGGTGGAGGATGGTGTGTGTTGGGTGGAGGATGGTGTGTGTGTGTTGGGGTTGGTGTGTGTGTGTGTGTGTGTGTGTGTGTTTGGGTGGAGGATGGTGTGTGTTCAGCTCCCAGTTATAATGCTCTTGGCTCGTTGCCTCTTTCTCCTCTCCTGCTTTAAGGGGAAATCAGCCTGGTGATGAATGGACTACATATGGTTCCCATCAGTCCTCCTACTGACTACACCTCCCAGGGTGCAATGCAACGCATCAGTGGTGCGAAGCAGGAGATTACATGCTCTGTAGATCCAGGCAATTAATTACAGAGCAGCACTCCAGCCTACAGCACCATGACAGGGTGCACTGCAGAAACTAGTACCTACAGCAGAGTAGTACCACAGTCACCTACAGCAGAGTAGTACCACAGTCACCTACAGCAGAGTAGTACCACAGTCACCTACAGCAGAGTAGTACCACAGTCACCTATAGGCAGAGTAGTACCACAGTCGCCTATAGGCAGAGGCAGAGTAGTACCACAGTCACCTATAGGCAGAGTAGTACCACAGTCACCTATAGGCAGAGTAGTACCACAGTCGCCTACAGCAGAGTAGTACCACAGTCGCCTATAGGCAGAGTAGTACCACAGTCGCCTATAGGCAGAGTAGTACCACAATCACCTACAACAGAGTAGTACCACAGTCGCCTATAGGCAGAGTACTACCACAGTCTCCTACAGCAGGGTACTACTACAGCAGAGTAGTACCACAGTCACCTACAGCAGGGTACTACTACAGCAGAGTAGTACCACAGTCGCCTATAGACAGAGTAGTACCACAATCACCTATAGACAGAGTAGTACCACAATCACCTACAGCAGAGTAGTACCACAGTCGCCTATAGGCAGAGTAGTACCACAATCACCTATAGGCAGAGTAGTACCACAGTCGCCTATAGGCAGAGTAGTACCACAGTCGCCTATAGGCAGAGTAGTACCACAGTCGCCTATAGGCAGAGTAGTACCACAATCACCTACAGGCAGAGTAGTACCACAGTCGCCTATAGGCAGAGTAGTACCACAGTCACTTACAGCAGGGTACTACTACAGCAGAGTAGTACCACAGTCGCCTATAGGCAGAGTAGTACCACAGTCGCCTATAGGCAGAGTAGTACCACAGTCGCCTATAGGCAGAGTAGTACCACAGTCGCCTATAGGCAGAGTAGTACCACAATCACCTACAGCAGAGTAGTACCACAGTCGCCTATAGGCAGAGTAGTACCACAATCTCCATTTGATGCACTATACAAAACAAGTATAGAAATACATGACCACAGAAATATACTACTTGAAGACTTGTGATCTACAATGTGCTGAATTCTGCAATTCCTGTAGTATATAAACGTATACTATAATAATGAAGCCGGGTTGTATTATTTACGTTTAGTCTATGTTGCAAAAAGTGGGTTATTAAAAAACAAGTTTATTATGTAAGCTTAAATTCAGCCATTTTTTTTTACCTGTTATGATATTGTATTTATGGTAAAGTTTATTTCAGAATCAGAATCACTTTATTCCGCCAAGTATGTCAATATGTACAGAACTCACTGCACTGACCAACACTGCTGCCCACTTGCACTATTCTGTATAGTAAGTTATTGTAATTGTAAATTGTAAATAATATCTACAGCCACTTATTCACCATACATAATATTCACATATACATATATATAACAAATACACACAGGCTCTTATACATATCCAATATATATTTATTGTATTTCATATTTCTAGTGTGTTATTGTAACAGTCTTGTGTGCTTGTGTATGTCATACATGTGAGCTCTCACCAAGGAAAGTTCCTCGTATGTGCAACATACTTGGCGGAATAAAGTGATTCTGATTTAGGGTTAAAGTTAGGACCGATTAGGGTTAGGTTATGGACAGAATAGGTCATGGTTAGAGTTTGGACAGAGTAGATTAGGGTTCGAGTAAGGATAGATTAGGGTTCGAGTAAGGATAGATTAGGGTTAGGTTAAGGACAGAGTAGGTCAGGGTAAGGACCGAGTAGATTAGGGTTAGAAGGACAGATTAGGGTTAGAGTAAGGACAGAGTAGATTAGGGTTAGAAGGACAGATTAGGGTTAGAGTAAGGACAGAGTAGATTAGGGTTAGAGTAAGGACAGAGTAGATTAGGGTTAGAGTAAGGACAGAGTAGATTAGGGTTAGAAGGACAGATTATGGTTAGAGTAAGTCAGAGTAGATTCGGGTTAGAAAGACAGATTAGGGTTGGAGTAAGGACAGAGTAGATTCAGGTTAGAAGGACAGATTAGGGTTGGAGTAAGGACAGAGTAGATTCGGGTTAGAAAGACAGATTAGGGTTAGAGTAAGGACAGAGTAGGTCACACCTATGTTTTTCTATCTTTTGTTTGACATGCTTTCAGTGCTCCTGGGTTTCTGACCAGATTTCAACCAAGAATGTAATTAAGAGTTAAACCCAAGAATGTAGTGGTATTGTTGTTTTTGTAGGTTATTGTTAGTCCAACATTTTTTATTCGTTTCATATTTGATTTTTATGTTCTTGTTTACTGGGGTCATGAGGTCACGGAGCTGCACCTAGACGTGGTTCGGCTCCAGCTGCCGCATGAACCGCCTGTTGCCTTAGAGATTACGGTGAGTGAGGGTCACCAGTCACTGGGGGGTGTCTGCTTTAGGGACTGGACACTGGGGGGGGGGGGGGTGTGCTTAGGGACTGGACACTGGGGGGGTGTCTGGCTTAGGGACTGGACACTGGGGGTTTGTCTGGCTTAGGGACTGGACACTGGGGGTTTGTCTGACTTAGGGACTGGACACTGGGGGGGTGTCTGACTTAGGGACTGGACACTGGGGGGGTGTCTGACTTAGGGACTGGACACTGGGGGTTTGTCTGGCTGAGGGACTGGACACTGGGGTTTGTGTTGCTCTAACCCTACTGTACAGGGTTAGGTTAAGTCTAGGTCAGGTCTAAGCCTAACCCTACTATACAGGGTTAGGTTAAGTCTAGGTTCGGTCTAACCCTACTGTACAGGGTTAGGTTAAGTCTAGGTCAGGTCTAAGCCTAACCCTACTGTACAGGGTTAGGTTAAGTCTAGGTCAGGTCTAAGCCTAACCCTACTGTACAGGGATAGGTTAAGTCTAGGTCAGGTCTAACCCTAACCCTACTATACAGGGTTAGGTTAAGTCTAGGTCAGGTCTAACCCTAACCCTACTGTACAGGGTTAGGTTAAGTCTAGGTCAGGTCTAACCCTAACCCTACTATACAGGGTTAGGTTAAGTCTAGGTCAGGTCTAACCCTAACCCTACTATACAGGGTTAGGTTAAGTCTAGGTCAGGTCTAACCCTAACCCTACTGTACAGGGTCTGCTGCCATCTTGCATGCTCTAAGCAATTAGACAGCTGTTGATTGCGTATTAGCCAATTAAAGTGTGCCAGCCCTAATGAGAGGTAGC
>JAGXOD010000118.1:220000-257500 GCA_020368025.1 Brachyhypopomus occidentalis
TTTCTTTCCATGTTGTTCTCCCTCTCTCCTCTCATTTGGGACACCCCATCTCTCATCTATCTTCTACTAGCATACATTATGGCTGTTTCTGTGTGGTTGTCATAGCACTGACCAGGCTGTGGTTGCCGTGGGGACAGGTTCCTGTCTCCTGGACACCATAGCAGTTGAATGTTGACTGACAGGAGCCCCACCTTTCCCTCCACCAGGGAGGAGGAGAAGAAACCTGATAAACAACAGATGTTTACACAGGGGAGAGAGGAGCGACAAGTGAGGCAGAGGGAGAGATGGAGGTGAGTTAGAGGGAGGGAGAGAGAGATGGGGAGGGAGGAGGGTGAGTTTGAGGGAGTGAGAGATGGGGGTTATACCTGTGTATCTGTATACCTGGTTATACCTGTATATCTGCATACCTGGTTATACCTGTATATCTGTATGCCTGGTTATAGAAGTATACCTGGTTAAACCTGTATACCTGGTCATACCTGTATACCTGGTCATACCTGTGTACCTTGTCATAACTGGTCATACCTGGTCATACCTGTGTACCTGGTCATACCTGTGTACCTTGTCATACCTGGTCATACCTGGTCATACCTGTATAACTGGTCATACCTGTGTACCTTGTCATAACTGGTCATACCTGTGTACCTTGTCATAACTGGTCATACCTGTGTACCTTGTCATACCTGGTCATACCTGTATAACTGGTCATACCTGTGTACCTTGTCATAACTGGTCATACCTGGTCATACCTGTGTACCTGGTCATACCTGTATACCTGGTCATACCTGTATACCTGGTCATACCTGTGTACCTTGTCATAACTGGTCATACCTGGTCATACCTGGTCATACCTGGTCATACCTGGTCATACCTGTGTACCTGGTCATACCTGGTCATACCTGGTCATACCTGGTCATACCTGTGTACCTGGTCATACCTGGTCATACCTGTGTACCTTGTCATACCTGTGTACCTTGTCATACCTGTGTACCTTGTCATACCTGTGTACCTTGTCATACCTTGTCATACCTGTGTACCTTGTCATACCTGGTCATACCTGTGTACCTTGTCATACCTGGTCATACCTGTGTACCTTGTCATACCTGTGTACCTTGTCATACCTGTGTACCTTGTCATAACTGGTCATACCTGTGTACCCTCCAGGCTCCAGTCACACAGTAGTTTTGCAAACAAAACTAAATTCCTTCTACTTTATCACACATTCTCATCTCAATGAATTATTCAGTCACGTCTTAAAGCAGTTACTTCAGATGGATTCCAATAAAAAATGTGTTGTGTGTGTGTAGAGATGTTGGGGAGTAGGGGTGTGTGTGTGTGTGTGTGTAGGGGTTGTGTTGGCAGGTACGACTGTGTCTCCACCGGGGCTCAACATGTTCCTACACACAGGACCTTCAGGGCAGACGGGTCCCAGACGGGGCTACTGAAGGTGTACTGTTTATTTCTAACACAGTTTATTTGTAAAAGCACAAATAAAATAAAGACAGTTATCGATTGGTGCTTTTAATGGAAATGTCAGTATTGTCCCAGCCAACAGGGGGACGACATACTGGTCTCTCTGGTCTCTCTGTCTCCTTTGCTTAACCAGCACAGATAGATGAGACAGAATGACAGGATGTGTGTGTGTGTGTGTGTGTGTGTGTGTGTGTGTGTGTGTGCGTGTGTGTGTGCGCGTGTGCGTGTCTGTCTGTAGTGGAGACTGGCAGCAGGACAGACAGGTCTTTTCTTCAAGGTAGTTATCAGCACGAGGCTAAATTGGTATTTATAATCAGTTGGCAGATAGTGGATACACACACACACACACACACACACACAGATGCTGTCATACAGACACACACACGCAGTCGCACGCAGACACGCACGCACGCACACACACACGCAGGCAGACACACACAGACACACACACACGCAGATGCTGTCATACAGACACACACACGCAGTCGCACCAGACACACACGCACACACACACACACACTCAGGCAGACACACACACACACACACACACAGATGCTGTCATACAGACACACACACGCAGTCGCACGCACACACACACGCAGGCAGACACACATACGCACACACACGCAGGCAGACACACACAGACGCAGACACACACACACACACAGTGAATGGCCTTTCTGCTCACAGCACAGCTGCAGTAATCAGCTCTCAGCAGCAGTGAAAGTTCAGTAATCTCAACTTCACTCCTCCGTCTCATCACACCATCCTCACCTCTCTCCTGCTGTCGCTCCCTCTCTTTCCTTCTCCCCTCTTTCTTTCTCCATTTTTCCCTCTCTCCTTCTCCTCATCTGTGCAGTGTGTGAGGGGTTTCTGTATGTATCTGTGTGTGGATTTCCAGTGTATGAGGTGCTATGTGATTGTTAGCAGTGGGGGTTCTACACAGCTCTACACAGCTCTACACCGTTCTACACAGCTCTACACAGCTCTACACCGCTCTACACAGCTCTACACCGTTCTACACTATACCGTTCTACACACACACAGCTCTACACAGCTCTACACCGTTCTACACCGTTCTACACCGTTCTACACCGTTCTACACAGCTCTACACAGCTCTACACAGCTCTACACAGCTCTACACAGCTCTACACCGTTCTACACAGCTCTACACAGTTCTACACAGCTCTACACAGCTCTACACAGCTCTACACCGCTCTACACAGACACAGCTCTACACAGCTCTACACCGTTCTACACAGCTCTACACAGCTCTACACAGTTCTACACCGTTCTACACAGCTCTACACAGCTCTACACAGCTCTACACCGTTCTACACCGCTCTACACAGCTCTACACAGCTCTACACCGTTCTACACAGCTCTACACAGCTCTACACAGCTCTACACAGCTCTACACAGCTCTACACAGCTCTACACAGCTCTACACAGCTCTACACCGCTCTACACCGCTCTACACAGCTCTACACAGCTCTACACCGCTCTACACAGCTCTACACCGTTCTACACCGCTCTACACAGCTCTACACAGCTCTACACAGCTCTACACAGCTCTACACAGCTCTACACAGCTCTACACCGCTCTACACCGTTCTACACCGCTCTACACAGCTCTACACAGCTCTACACAGCTCTACACCGTTCTACACCGTTCTACACAGTTCTACACAGCTCTACACAGCTCTACACAGCTCTACACAGCTCTACACCGTTCTCGTTCTAGCTCACAGCTCTCTACACCGTTCTACACCGTTCTACACCGTTCTACACAGCTCTACACCGCTCTACACCGCTCTACACCGTTCTACACAGTTCTACACAGCTCTACACAGCTCTACACAGCTCTACACAGCTCTACACCGCTCTACACCGCTCTACACCGCTCTACACCGCTCTACACCGCTCTACACCGCTCTACACAGCTCTACACAGCTCTACACCGCTCTACACAGCTCTACACAGCTCTACACAGCTCTACACAGCTCTACACAGCTCTACACAGCTCTACACAGCTCTACACAGCTCTACACCGCTCTACACAGCTCTACACAGCTCTACACAGCTCTACACAGCTCTACACAGCTCTACACAGCTCTACACCGCTCTACACCGCTCTACACCGCTCTACACCGCTCTACACCGCTCTACACAGCTCTACACAGCTCTACACAGCTCTACACAGCTCTACACAGCTCTACACCGCTCTACACAGCTCTACACCGCTCTACACAGCTCTACACAGCTCTACACAGCTCTACACAGCTCTACACCGCTCTACACCGCTCTACACCGTTCTACACCGTTCTACACCGCTCTACACCGTTCTACACAGCTCTACACAGCTCTACACAGCTCTACACCGTTCTACACAGTTCTACACAGCTCTACACCGCTCTACACAGCTCTACACCGCTCTACACCGCTCTACACCGCTCTACACAGCTCTACACAGCTCTACACAGCTCTACACAGCTCTACACCGCTCTACACCGCTCTACACCGCTCTACACCGCTCTACACAGCTCTACACCGCTCTACACCGCTCTACACCGCTCTACACAGCTCTACACCGCTCTACACACCGTTCTACAGATCTACACAGCTCTACACAGCTCTACACCGCTCTACACAGCTCTACACCGCTCTACACAGCTCTACACCGTTCTACACAGTTCTACACCGCTCTACACCGTTCTACACCGCTCTACACAGCTCTACACAGCTCTACACAGCTCTACACCGTTCTACACCGTTCTACACCGTTCTACACAGCTCTACACCGTTCTACACAGCTCTACACCGTTCTACACAGCTCTACACAGCTCTACACCGCTCTACACAGAGCTGCGTGCGTTCTACACACAGCTCTACACAGCCCTGCTGTGTGTGTGTGTGTGTGTGTGTGTGTGTGTGTGTGTGAGTGGACTTCACTAGTTAAACCCTGCTGTGTGTGTGTGACTTCACTAGTTAAACCCTGCTGTGTGTGTGTGTGGTGTGTGTGTGTGTGTGTGTGTGTGAGTGGACTTCACTAGTTAAACCCTGCTGTGTGTGTGTGTGTGTGTGTGTGTGTGAGTGGACTTCACTAGTTAAACCCTGCTGTGTGTGTGTGTGTGTGAGTGGACTTCACTAGTTAAACCCTGCTGTGTGTGTGTGTGTAGTTAACTTCACTAGTTAAACCCTGCTGTGTGTGTGTGTGTGTGTGTGTGTGTGTGAGTGGACTTCACTAGTTAAACCCTGCTGTGTGTGTGTGTGTGTGTGAGTGGACTTCACTAGTTAAACCCTGCTGTGTGTGTGTGTGTGTGTGTGGACTTCACTAGTTACTGTGTGTGTGTGTGTGTGTGTGAGTGGACTTCACTAGTTAAACCCTGCTGTGTGTGTGTGTGTGTGTGTGAGTGGACTTCACTAGTTAAACCCTGCTGTGTGTGTGTGAGTGGACTTCACTAGTTAAACCCTGCTGTGTGTGTGTGTGTGTGTGTGTGTGTGTGGACTTCACTAGTTAAACCCTGCTGTGTGTGTGTGTGTGGACTTCACTAGTTAAACCCTGCTGTGTGTGTGTGTGTGTGTGACTTCACTAGTGTGTGTGTGTGTGTGAGTGGACTTCACTAGTTAAACCCTGCTGTGTGTGTGTGTGTGTGAGTGGACTTCACTAGTTAAACCCTGCTGTGTGTGTGTGTGTGAGTGGACTTCACTAGTTAAACCCTGCTGTGTGTGAGTGGACTTCACTAGTTAAACCCTGCTGTGTGTGTGTGTGTGTGTGAGTGGACTTCACTAGTTAAACCCTGCTGTGTGTGTGTGTGTGTGTGAGTGGACTTGTGTAGTTATACGCTGCTGTGTGTGTGTGTGTGTGTGTGTGTGTGTGTGAGTGGACTTCACTAGTTAAACCCTGCTGTGTGTGTGTGTGTGTGTGAGTGGACTTCACTAGTTAAACCCTGCTGTGTGTGTGTGTGTGTGAGTGGACTTCACTAGTTAAACCCTGCTGTGTGTGTGTGTGTGTGTGTGAGTGGACTTCACTAGTTAAACCCTGCTGTGTGTGTGTGTGTGTGTGAGTGGACTTCACTAGTTAAACCCTGCTAGTTAAACCCTGCTGTGTGTGTGTGTGTGTGTGTGAGTGGACTTCACTAGTTAAACCCTGCTGTGTGTGTGTGTGTGTGTGTGTGTGTGTGTGTGTGTGTGTGTGTGTGAGTGGACTTCACTAGTTAAACCCTGCTGTGTGTGTGTGTGTGTGAGTGGACTTCACTAGTTAAACCCTGCTGTGTGTGTGTGTGTGTGAGTGGACTTCACTAGGTAAACCCTGCTGTGTGTGTGTGTGTGTGTGTGTGTGTGGACTTCACTAGTTTGTGTGTGTGTGTGTGTGTGTGTGTGTGTGTGTGTGTGTGTGTGTGTGTGTGTGTGAGTGGACTTCACTAGTTAAACCCTGCTGTGTGTGTGTGTGTGTGTGAGTGGACTTCACTAGTTAAACCCTGCTGTGTGTGTGTGTGTGTGTGAGTGGACTTCACTAGTTAAACCCTGCTGTGTGTGTGTGTGTGTGAGTGGACTTCACTAGTTAAACCCTGCTGTGTGTGTGTGTGTGTGAGTGGACTTCACTAGTTAAACCCTGCTGTGTGTGTGTGTGTGACTTCACTAGACCCTTTCACTAGTTAAACCCTGCTGTGTGTGTGTGTGTGTGAGTGGACTTCACTAGTTAAACCCTGCTGTGTGTGTGTGTGAGTGGACTTCACTAGTTAAACCCTGCTGTGTGTGTGTGTGTGTGTGTGTGTGTGTGTGTGAGTGGACTTCACTAGTTAAACCCTGCTGTGCATCGTTGGGGGAAGTTTTGAGATGAATTAGCTGAAAGGTTTTTTTTTCTTGTGTGGACATCCACTCAGCTATGGAGCTCCAGACGTTCCGTCCGTACACTCTTGCTAATGGAGCATTTCATTCGCTCCGGCCTGACGGAGGGCGAAGTGACTCGCACCAAAAGTACAAAGTGTTACACAGTGTTGCGAGGCTGAAGTGTGAAGGTGCGTTTAAAAGGAAGCTGAATGCAAAAATGCACAAATACAGCTGAGAAAGAAAAGAATCCTTCAGCAAAGCCTTCAGTGGACACACACACACACACACACACGCTGTCACACACGCGCACACATGCTGTCACACGCACACACACACACGCTGTCACATGCGCACACACACACACGCAGTCACACACACGCAGTCACACACACACAGTCACACACACACAGTCACACACACACAGTCACACACACACACACACACTCTCACACATGTACACAAGCTTCTGGTTTTATCGCAGTGGGAACATACAGAGTAAAAGTGTGAGATGAATCTCCACCACCGCTGGAAAAGCAAAGTGTCTTATCTGGTGTGGGGTTTATCTGGTGTGGGGTTTATCTGGTGTGGGGCTTATCTGGTGTGGGCTGTATCTGGTGTGGGGTGTATTTGCTTTAGTATGGGTGAAACCCACAGAAGATCTCAATTCTTCTGCACCTGCCCCTGCAAATATACTTAGCGACTACATTTCTAAGGAAAACACTGATTCATGTCAGTAGACGGTGTGTTGTCAGTAACTGTCAGCAGCAAACTACTTAGCATCTTCTGCTCAGAAGGTTGAAGACCACCACATCTCCTGCTCAGAAGGATGAAGACCACCACATCTCCTGCTCAGAAGGATAATGTGAGGTTGGAACTGCTGGGATGTCCACAAAAGACCTGCATGGATGTTCTGTAGAGCTGAAGACCTCCAGATAGGTGGTCTGCACAGAGAGAACTGGATGGCGTGTCTGTATGAAGGGAGAACTGATGCTGTCTCAGCAGTAAACTGACATTTCTATTTATTTATAACTGTAGTGCTTAAATGTTATAGATTCATGTACATGTGTCCTTCAGATAGAAGTGAGCAGAAACACAAAGCAACTGAACTGATGATGCAATTTACCTGTGTGTGTGTGTGTGTGTGTGTTTAGTCTACAGATCCATCTGTGTGTGTGTGTGTTTCTGTATGTCTCTGTGTGCGTGTGCACATGAGCTTGTGTGCATCAGTGTGTCCATCACACACACACACACACACACACACACACACACACCTGTCTCTCTCTGTGCTCTCATGGGGAGAGTTGCTGGTTGTGTTCTGAGTCCTGTGGAAACTTGTATCTCCTTTTCCATTTGCAGGTACCTCCCCCCACTGTATCTCCCCCACTGTATCTCCTACTGGTGGGGTCGTTCCTGCTTGATCTTGTGTACAGAGGTTCCTCCTGTGCCTCGTTTCCTCTTGGATCGTGACCCTCACTAGTATAGTGCTCACTATACCCAGGTTATTATACCACATCCCCATCTGATCACTATACCCAGGTTATTATACCACATCCCCATCTGATCACTATACCCAGGTTATTATACCACATCCCCATCTGATCACTATACCCAGGTTATTATACCACATCCACATCTGATCACTATACCCAGGTTATTATACCACATCCACATCTGATCACTATACCCAGGTTATTATACCACATCCACATCTGATCACTATACCCAGGTTATTATACCACATCCACATCTGATCACTATACCCAGGTTATTATACCACATCCCCATCTGATCACTATACCCAGGTTATTATTATTATACCACATCCACATCTGATCACTATACCCAGGTTATTATACCACATCCACATCTGATCACTATACCCAGGTTATTATACCACATCCACATCTGATCACTATACCCAGGTTATTATACCACATCCACATCTGATCACTATACCCAGGTTATTATACCACATCCACATCTGATCACTATACCCAGGTTATTATACCACATCCACATCTGATCACTATACTATACCCAGGGTTATTCCACATACCACATCCCCACATCTGATCACTATACCCAGGTTATTATACCACATCCACATCCACTATACCCAGGTTATTATGATCACTATACCCAGGTTATTATACCACATCCATCTGATCACTATACCCATTATTATACCACATCCACATCTGATCATTATACCCAGGTTATTATACCACATCCACATCTGATCACTATACCCAGGTTATTATACCACATCCACATCTGATCACTATACCCAGGTTATTATACCACATCCACATCTGATCACTATACCCAGGTTATTATACCACATCCACATCTGTTATACCACATTCACATCTGATCACTATACCCAGGTTATTATACCACATCCACATCTGATCACTATACCCAGGTTATTATACCACATCCACATCTGATCACTATACCCAGGTTATTATACCACATCCACATCTGATCACTATACCCCCGTTATTATACCACATCCACATCTGATCACCCAGGTTATTATTATACCACATCCACATCTGATCACTATACCCAGGTTATTATACCACATCCACATCTGATCACTATTCCCAGGTTATTATACCACATCTGACCACATCCACATCTGATCACTATTCCCAGGTTATTATACCACATCCACATCTGATCACTATTCCCAGGTTATTATACCACATCCACATCTGATCACTATACCCAGGTTATTATACCACATTCACATCTGATCACTATACCCAGGTTATTATACCACATCCCCATCTGATCACTATACCCAGGTTATTATACCACATCCCCATCTGATCACTATACCCAGGTTATTATACCACATCCACATCTGATCACTATGCCCAGGTTATTATACCACATCCACATCTGATCACTATGCCCAGGTTATTATACCACATCCACATCTGATCACTATGCCCAGGTTATTATACCACATCCACATCTGATCACTATGCCCAGGTTATTATACCACATCCACATCTGATCACTATGCCCAGGTTATTATACCACATCCACATCTGATCACTATGCCCAGGTTATTATACCACATCCACATGATCACTATACCCAGGATCACTATACCCAGGTTATTATACCACATTCACATCTGATCACTATACCCAGGTTATTATACCACATCCACATCTGATGACTGGTAGACTGTAGCGTTGATTCTTCCCATTCAGCTGAATTCTCTGGACCTGTCTCACTCTTCTCAGGACCTGTCTCACTCTCTGGAGGTGTTTGGCTGTAGCTGTTTTCCTTATGTCTCTGATTCCCGTGTGCTGGTGAGCTGGACTAGTGAGCCACTGTCCTCTTCACCCATGTAGAGGAGCTGGTGGATCTGCAGCTAGTTTCCACACTGCATCTCCCAGACATGATATTGAGTCGTGACGCTGATCTGCCCTCTAGGGTCGTCTTCCCCACCCTGACTGAGTTCTTCATGAAGGCTCTTAGAGTCGTGTTGATGATAATCAATCACAGTAATTATAATAATCAGTATTAATAATAATCAGTTCTGACACTTCACACACTTCTCTCCATGTCACCTTGGGCTCCAACCTCCTCCGTGGTGGATGCTGCTCATTGGTCATATTTATTTTGCAGCCAAGCATCTCACGTATGACGACGTCACACGCCAGGCATCTCACGTACAACGACGTCACACGCCAGGCATCTCGCGTATGACGACGTCACACGCCACGACGTCACACGCCAGGCATCTCGCGTATGACGACGTCACACGCCAGGCATCTCGCGTATGACGACGTCACACGCCAGGCATCTCGCACCAAGCACGATATCACACACAAAGCATCTCACATATGATGACATCACACGCCATTTATGGATGTTGGAACATTGAGCTGGTTGTTGTTTTGGTGTTGGTCTAGATGTTGGGTAATCCGTAATTAGGGTTAGGGGTTAGGGGTTAAGGGTTAGGGTCAGTAGACCAATTAGGGAGGGTTAGAGTCAGGACTGATTGGGTTCGTGTAATTCCAGTAGTTTAAACACTTTAAGCTGCACACTTGCTGTATGCAGTATGTGTGTGTGTGTGTGTGTGTGTGTGTGCACATAGGGGTGTGAAGTGCCAGTGCAGGTACAGTAATAAATAACTAAAGCAGTTGCTTAGAGACCAGTGAGGTGTATTTGAACCTGTCCGAGGTCTCTGTGTTTAGAGGGTGGCCGTTTGTAAGCAGTGGTGACCTCGCTGAGGAACTGTGCTGCTTGTGAAAAGAAGTGTCTTTTGAAGCCTTCTGAAGAGTAGAGTTTGGCAGTAGAGTCTCCCTGACGACACTGGGCTGAAAGTACCTGGTGCAAATGTGTCAGACGCTGGAAAGGCCCCTCCATGCGTTTGGAAGCTGCAGTACAGAAGCTTATTTAGATAGCGAGCTAACATTAAATGTCAGATATTTTGATAAGTTGCCTAGATGTCTTTGTTATGAAGAAACGAAGAGTTTCATCCCATAATGTGGAGATGCACGGTTTGGGTGGAGATGCACGGTTTGGGTGGAGATACGTTTCCCTGCTCTGGATCCAGTTTTCACTGCACAGTCTCACCCAAGATGGCCGCTCCCATGCTGGCCAGTATGGTGTCTTCATGGTGGGAGTCGCTGGTGATGTATCGTCCATTGTGTAGATGGTCTGTGGTCCCTCACTGGGTTAGAGGTGCTGGTATCATTAATGCCCCGTCTGAACTGGGTTAGAGGTACTGGTATCATTAACGTCCCGTCTGAACTGGGTTAGAGGTACTGGTATCATTAACGCCCCGTCTGAACTGGGTTAGAGGTACTGGTATCATTAACGCCCCGTCTGAACTGGGTTAGAGGTACTGGTATCATTAACGTCCCGTCTGAACTGAGGTTAGAGGTACTGGTATCATTAACGCCCCGTCTGAACTGGGTTAGAGGTACTGGTATCATTAACGCCCCGTCTGAACTGGGTTAGAGGTGCTGGTATCATTAACGTCCCGTCTGAACTGGGTTAGAGGTGCTGGTATCATTAACGCCCCGTCTGAACTGGGTTAGAGGTGCTGGTATCATTAACGCCCCGTCTGAACTGGGTTAGAGGTGCTGGTATCATTAACGTCCCGTCTGAACTGGGTTAGAGGTGCTGGTATCATTAACGTCCCGTCTGAACTGGGTTAGAGGTGCTGGTATCATTAACGCCCCGTCTGAACTGGGTTAGAGGTGCTGGTATCATTAACGCCCCGTCTGAACTGGGTTAGAGGTACTGGTATCATTAACGCCCCGTCTGAACTGGGTTAGAGGTACTGGTATCATTAACGCCCCGCCTCTGAACTGGGTTAGAGGTGCTGGTATCATTAACGTCCCGTCTGAACTGGGTTAGAGGTGCTGGTATCATTAACGCCCCGTCTGAACTGGGTTAGAGGTGCTGGTATCATTAATGCCCCGTCTGAACTGGTGTATTATTAGTGCCCATTCTCACTGTGTTAATGTTTGTATTAGCTCAGTGTCTCACTGGTTTCGGTTTGAATAAGCGGTTGTGTGTTACCTCACTGTATTAGAGTTAGTTTTAGCATTAGCACCCCGTCTCATCTCATTGTGCTGGGCTTAGCATTAGTGTTGCCATCCTGTCCCTGTGGGTATAGGGTTAGAATTAGTGTCAGCGTTATGTATCATTGAGATACAGTTAACATTAGCGGTAGCATCCTGCCTCATGAGGTCAAAGGTTGCATTAGTGCCCTGTCTCACTGGGCTAGGGTTAGTGTTGGCTTTAGATTTATAACTTTATATTTTGAATGCCTGGTTAAAAATAAAATGAAATCTAATTTCTAAAGAATAAGCTTCTCAAAGACTATCTCTCTCGCTCTCTCACTCTCTCTTACACACTCTCTCTCTCTCTCTCTCTCTATCTATCTATCTATCTATCTATCTTATGGGACTTAAAGGATGAATTGCAGCTTTAGCCTTGGACTGCACACGCTAACAGGTAAACATACGTGCACACACACACACACACACACACACACACACACACACATAGTCAGAATATCCACCCACCCAGCACACACACACACACACACACACACACTGAGCACAAATCACACCCACCCACCAACCCAGTCTGGTATTGAGAGGTTTTTATCAGTTTTATCAGTACAGAGTGTTTGGTGTAGTGATGGTGTAATGGTGCGGTGTTGAGATGGTGTAGTGATGGTGTAATGGTGCGGTGTTGAGATGGTGTAGTGATGGTGTAATGGTGCGGTGTTGAGATGGTGTAGTGATGGTGTAATGGTGCGGTGTTGAGATGGTGTAGTGATGGTGTAATGGTGCGGTGTTGAGATGGTGTAGTGATGATGGTGTAGTGATGGTGTTGAGATGGTGTAGTGATGGTGTAATGGTGATGGTGTTGTTGAGATGGTGTAGTGATGGTGTAATGGTGTAGTGATGGTGTAGTGATGGTGGTGTTGAGATGGTGTAGTGATGGTGTAATGGTGCGGTGTTGAGATGGTGTAGTGATGGTGTAGTGATGGTGTTGAGATGGTGTAGTGATGGTGTAATGGTGCGGTGTAGTGATGGTGTAGTGATGGTGTAATGGTGCGGTGTTGAGATGGTGTAGTGATGGTGTAATGGTGGAGAATCCGCTGCTCTCTTTCTGGTTGGCAGCACTGACAAACATCTTCACATCCACCTCTATGAAGGTGGGAGCATGAAAGCACAACACACTGATTCTGCTTCCTGTGCATCACACACACACATTGTGCTGGTAGGGTTAGGGTCAGGATTAGGGTTAGGGTTAGGGTTAGGGTCAGGATTAGGGTTAGACACATGGTGCTGGTAGGATGGTCTGTATGGAGCCTGTTACCTAATGTTTAATATGCATTTAGCAATAAGAGTCTAAATCTATATTGCCACCTCTCTCTCCCTCTTTCACCCTCTCTCTCTCCCTCTCTCTCTTCCTCTCCCTCTTCCTCTCCCTCTTCTTCACTCTTTTTCTCTGGTGACCCCTCAGTCACCCCCCTGTGTCTCTCTCTCTCTCTCTCTCTTGCTGGTCACACCATCAGTCTGTCTCTCTACTCTACGCTACTTCAACCCAAACTGTTTTGTCAGCTGTGTTACAGAGCAGCTGTACCTCACTCTGTTTATACACTAGACTGTCTGAGACGAGGCTGGATTAAAACCTGCCTCTTATCTCGGTGCTGGGACGAAGCTCCTCTGAGATTTTTTTCAGTGAATTGAAGCCGAGTTTGTGTGTCACATGATGCACTCCAGAACAACTCACCGTTTTAGAGGGTTTTCACTCTGTGGAGGGTTAGTATCGCAATTAGAGATGGAGGAAGATGATTAGGAGAACAGATATGGAAAGTGTGTGCATGTGTCTGTGTGTGTGTGTGTTTTCCAGAGAGATCTTTCTCTGTGACGCATACATTATCATTCTCTCAGCTGTCTGCTGTGATGTGTGATGATGACAGAGAAAAGATTACTGATGAGCCTGTGATTGACCTAGATTCCTGAAAGAATGTGTGTTTGTGTGCGTGTGTGTGCGTGTGTGTGTGCGTGCATTTGTGTGCATGTGTGTGTGTGTGGACGTGCGTGCATGTGTGTGCGTGCATGTGCATGTGTGTATGCGCACGTGTGCGTGCATGTGTGTGCATGTGCACGTGTGCGTGCATGTGGTGTTTGCTGGTGTTTGTTTTGGTTGTGATGATGGTGCAGGTGTTGGTGCAGGGGTCAAAGTTGGTGCAGGGGTCAAAGTTGGTGCAGGGGTCTGCATGGGCCTGGGCGAATCACAGAGGTGGTGTTATGGTGTTAATGCTGGTGTGGGTGGTGGTGTAGGAGCTGATCTTCATCTTGGTGTCTGTTGGGTGTGGGTATTGGTGTGAGTGTTGATGCTGGTGTTGGTGTGAGTGCTGGTGTTGGTGTAGATGTGGGAGTGGGTGTTGGTGTAGGAGTTGGTGTTGGTGTAGATGTGGCAGTGGGTGTTGGTGTAGGAGTTGGTGTAGATGTAGGTGTAGGTGTGGTGTGAATTCTTTTCACCTCTCCCTCCAACATCTTGTGCTGCATTTCCATCGTTTTATTCCTGTTTCTCTGTCTTGGTTCAGCCGTTTCTCTGCTGAATGCTCAACCCTTCGTCTTCTAACCTCTCCATTTCTGCTCATTCTGCTCTGTTTAACCATCCTGCTGAATCTTTTTCATCTCGTGCTTTTGTTTAGTTTGCGTCCTTCCTCTGCCAACATCCTTCTCCTTTTTTGTTTGTAGCTCCTCTCTCTCTCTCTCTCCCTCTCTCTCACTAGTGCTCTCTGTTCTTCACACTCTAACCTTCTCTCTCTCTCCAGTGTTATTTTGTTCTGGCTGGAGGAGAGATTGCTCTGTCATAATCTATGCCACTGAGTAATAGCTGTTCTGATACCGGCTGCTAAAACTCTGCCCAGAAGAATAGGCTGGCAGGGAAAGGTGACATCATGCTCTCCTGTGGAGAAGAAGATGAGCTCCAAACAGAAATACTGAAATAAAGCTCTTAAATTCGTGTTTTTTCCCCTAGCAGAGCTGCCGAATGGATGGTGTCTGTGATTGTGTTGCCAGCTCTTTCACAGCAGACAAAACTCCTGCTGCTATTATGGTGCTGTCAGACAATATTCCTTCAAATCTCAGAGCTTTACTGAGTGTTATAACCATCTACGCCACCAGAAGCCTGGAGAGACGGGGACAATTACTACATGGTGATTGGTGCATGTCCAAAAAGGGGAGGGGTCTGCTAGTGGTGGAGTCAAGGAGGGCGGGGTTTGTTAGTGGTGGAGTATTGTAGAAGTTGCCTTAGATTGGTGGAAGAGGAGATGTGGGGTGATGTAAACATGTGGTTGCTGCTCCCTGCATCTCATCTAATGACCTTGTTCATTTCTCTTTGGCACAAAAATTGTTTCTATGTTGTTGGATATTAACTGTCAGAAACAAAACTGATTGATGTGCTATTGCAGTGTGTCAACGTGGCGAACTGATCAGCTCTCGACAGGCTTGATGACTCTGCTTATTCTGTGTCTCCGTTCTGGTATTTAGTGATGAGTCATGGGCCATTATAACAGAATGGGTTGTTTGCAGCTAATTGGACTCTGTTAGGATGGTTCGTACTGCTCTGTGCTGTATCTGAGTCTACAGCACACGACTGTAAATCACTGCTCCTCTCTCAGGCAGCCCGGACGCCAATGTCACTTCCGCCTTTCATGCTCTGCCTATTTGTGTGCCAGTGTTGGGGCAGAGGTGCCTTCAGGGGTCTTTAGGGCCAATGGCTTCATTAAAGAGAGTGAGCACACTGCAGTGATGTACTCTACAGCCACACCGAGCAGTAACACCACAGCTGAGTGTCTTCAATGTCTTTCTTGACATTTCTCTCCTTTTCTTGTCTCTCTCTCACTACCTACTTCTCTGCCTTTCTGCCACCACCTTCTTAAATCTTCCTCCACTGTTTCTCTCTCTCAATATCTCTTTCTTTCTCTCTCTCTCTTTCTTGGTCTTCTATAGCAGAGTCACTCTGGGATTAATTGAGGATGAAAATAATACCAGGGGCAGTGAGCAAAGTGGTTGAAAACGGAAGAGAGATGAGGGAGAGACAGCAGTGTGCAGCTCCTCGGGGCTGGCTGGGTGTGTCCAGATCCTCGGGGCTGGGCTGGCTGGGTGTGTCCAGGTCCTCGGGGCTGGGCTGGCTGGGTGTGTCCAGGTCCTCGGGCTGGGCTGGGCTGGGTGTGTCCAGGTCCTCGGGCTGGGCTGGGCTGGGTGTGTCCAGGTCCTCGGGGCTGGGCTGGCTGGGTGTGTCCAGGTCCTCGGGGCTGGGCTGGCTGGGTGTGTCCAGGTCCTCGGGGCTGGGCTGGCTGGGTGTGTCCAGGTCCTTGGGCTGGGCTGGGCTGGGTGTGTCCAGGTCCTCGGGGCTGGGCTGGCTGGGTGTGTCCAGCAGGAGCCCTTGTGCTTTGGTCCCTCCATCGGAGCCTCTGCTCTGCCCACGTACACGCAGCCGTTTAGCATCTCTTTCCCACAGATGTATTTTATCCAACACTGGGGATCTCGCTCAGAGGCACCAGTGCCACTGTCCATCACCTGGGGTCAAACCCACAATTGATGGAGTGTTGATGCTCCATGTCTTCTAAAATTGGGAGGGGTGTACAGTGGGAGGGGCATACTGCATCCTCTTCAGTAGTTGGCTCCTCCCACTACTCCTCCACACTAATAGTTCAGAAAGCAGAAGTGCCCGGATTAAAAAGAGGAATGAACAGAGGATCCTGCTGAGAGGATCCTGTGTGGATCCTACTGAGGGATCCTCCTGAGATGTTCTTGCTGAGTGGATCGTGCTAAGGGAAGTGGATCCTTCAACTAATCAGACTCTACTGTGAATGATGTAACATGAAAATGAAGTGAAAATTAATGAAAAATCTCTCCTGTGGATTTTCTTGTTAAAGCAGCAGTAAGTAATTCATAAAAATATATTTTTTTGTCATATAAAACTTTCACTAGATTCTGATTGTAGGACATGAAACTCCACTTTATTCTCCTGACACCATGTGCAGTGATCCACAGTGCCTGAATCAAATCCACCTATCAGAGATAAAACCTGATCCAATCTGATAAAACAAGGACATACAGTGGAGCAGCGTCTGAGGTGAGTAGAGCTCTGAGACCTGATAAGAGGCAAAACTGATACCGCAATCTAACTACCCCTGCATGATTTATGTGTATTATATAGAACGTACAACACAGAGGATCGTTACACATGTAACATTTTTAATGTATAACGTAGAGTACTACCTGTTGGGGTAGTGGGAGAGGCCAGTCGGGGTAGTGGGAGGGGCCTGTTGGGGTAGTGTAAGGGACCTGCCGGGTAGTGGGAGGGGCCTGCCGGGTAGTGGGAGGGGCCTGCCTTGCAGCCGGCTGGGCTGTAGATAGATCTGTGGTGTAGCAGAGTGTGTCTAGTGCTCCACTGTTGTCCAGATCCACAAACTCTCTCTGGATGGTTTTTAGGGTCATGATGGAATGGCAATCACACAATTTCTCCTTTGTGTTGGTTTTGAAGCTCTCCATGGTGATGTCCGTGATGTTTTCATTAGACAGTAGCTCTCCATGGTGCTGACGCTTAGCTTACAGTATCTGGCCAAGGTATTGATGCTTAGTGGACAGCAGTTTGTCTAATGATAGCTGTCCTTGGCACTCTCTCCTAGCTCTCTGTGCTGAACTTGAGTGGGTGGTAGCTGTCCATGGTGCTGAAACATAGCAGACAGTAACTGGCCATGGTGCTGAAGTTTTGCTGGTTGTATGGGAGGGTGGTGGGTTACTTCTGGATTTATTGCCAGTTGGAGTGATGGGACTCCTCTGGCTCTGAACTCTTCTCGCCACATTCTACGAAAAGATGATAATCAAAACAGATCCAACTGGTGTTTACAGTGATTACACTACAGTGCACTCATGTATTAGCAAATACACATTAAACCAGTTAACAGTTTTCTTAAATGGGTGTTTCATGCCAGTCTTGATCTCAGCATTGTCGCTTCTGCACGGCACACACACACGCGCACACATGCAAGACTCTCCCACATTAAATAACCATTTTATACAGCCAGACATTCAGTGACTCAATCACAGGCTGGTGTTTAAGAGTTTATTGGTATCAGAATGGTCTCCATTTCACTGTGGGTTCATTACCAAGAACTGGTCTCATCATCTATTAAACAAACCATGAAACTAAATTTTCACTTAGTTGACTTTTTTAGTAAATCAACCTGCATTGGTTTACTAGGGTTGGGGTATTAAAAATAGGGGCAAATGATTTTACCAGCTGTTTTTATAATCTGTTGAAATATATCTGGATTCACATGTCACATTATTTCAGTTTATCCTCTTTTGATGATTTACATTGTTTATTGTATACAATTCAGAACTACAGTCAACGTTCAAATATATTTGTGTTTCAAATATGTTTGTTTTCAAATAATCTATAGTGCTTCTCACAACAGGTGTTGCCCAAACAGTTTCATGAGCTCATAGGACCAGAGCCCAACGCAACCAGACAATGTTGACATTGGAAAGGAAAAGATCAATGGAGATGGAGATGAACACAGTGTGTAGATGAGGGGTAAGTGTGTAGATGAGGGGTAAGTGTGTGAATGAGGAGTAAGTGTGTGTGCTGGTGTGTGCTGGTTTGGATGGGTTTTATAGTGACTCAGTGTGATTTATGGACCTTCTACTGCTCACACACACACAAACACAAGCAAGCACATGCAAACACAAAACACACACACCCACACGAACATACACACACATGAACATACACACAGAACATGCTGTTTTGGGCAGGCTTCTTGCCTGGTTGCTATGAGTCAGTGATCAGAAGGTTGGCGTTGGATTAAACAGAGTTACATGGTTCATTTTCCCCCCATAGAGACTTCGATGTGTCTGAAACCGTGTGTGTACATACACCACCCACTCAAGTCCCTACAGGTTGGTGCAGATCTTTCTCTCTCTCCCTCTCTCTCTCCCTCTCTCTCCCTCTCTCTCTCTCGATGAACTGTGTCTTCTCTTTCACAGGAGGAATGAAAGCACTTACATTGTTTGGCTTACTGAAGCAGCTCAGTCTGATACCACAGCCTGTCTATCCTCTGTGCAGCTCAGTCTGATACCACAGCCTGTCTATCCTCTGTGCAGCTCAGTCTGATACCACAGCCTGTCTGTCCTCTGTGCAGCTCAGTCTGATACCACAGCCTGTCTATCCTCTGTGCAGCTCACTCTGATACCACAGCCTGTCTGTCCTCTGTGCAGCTCAGTCTGATACCACAGCCTGTCTATCCTCTGTGCAGCTCAGTCTGATACCACAGCCTGTCTGTCCTCTGTGCAGCTCAGTCTGATACCACAGCTCCTCTGTCCAGTCCAGTCTGATTTCGTCTGTCATGTTGGTTCTGCTTCCATGACACTCGCTGAGCGAATCGCAGCAGCATCAGAACCTAAGAGAGTCTTTCTAACTTCTCTTGGTGTGAGTCTTTCCCCTCTCCCTCTCTCTCTTTCTCTATCAGCATAAAGACAACTCACCTGTATTGGTGGGATCATTTGGTGGGATCATTTGGTGGGATTGTGCCTCTTGGAGGATCCTGATTATTCCGTGTGCTTGTGTCTTCTAGGTGGGTGTGAAACACGGCAGCCGTATGGCTGTGTTTACTGTACACACACAGCAGCTACATGTATTAACCTAGGGTTAAGGTTAAGGTTAGGGTTAGGGTTAGGTTAGGGTGAGGTTAGGTTAGGTTACCCTAACCCTAACCCTAACCCTAACCCTCATAGTCGTCCAGTACAACACGCCCATCATGTGTGTTCGGAGCTCCGAACTCCTAAAAGCTGCAATGATGTGACCTGTTTTCTTGCTGTAGTGTAGAGTAGTGTAGAGTAGTGTAGAGTAGTGTAGTGGTGTGTAGTGCAGTGCAGTGTGTAGTGTAGTGGTGTGTAGTGCAGTGCAGTGTGTAGTGTAGTGGTGTGGTGTGTAGTGTAGTGTAGTGCAGGGGTGTTTTGGGTTGTGTTTTATTGATTCTGATTACAATTCTTGATTCTAGTTCTTATCGATTCCATGTTTTGATTACAAAATGGTGAAAAAGATACCAAATGTTTAAGTATAAAAAATTTATTATTAGTATTATTATTCTCTTTATTTTTATTGTCATTATTATCTCCCTGAAAAAGCATAAACTCTCAGTAGATACAGACTTTAACTACAAACCCCATCACCCTTCTGACTCTCCAGTTCCTCCTGGTTAGCTTCCCCATCATTACTAATGCGAGACGACCATCACAGGTTGGTTACACTCACTGTTGTTTTATTATTACAGGTGCTGGAGCTGAAAAAGTATTTTGACTTGAAGACACAGTCTTTATATGTCTACTATAGAGGAGTAACATGTCTACTATAGAGGAGTAACATGTCCACTATAGAGGAGTAACATGTCCACTATAGAGGAGTAACATGTCTACTATGTAACATGTCCACTATAGAGGAGTAACATGTCCACTATAGAGGAGCAAACATGTCCACTATAGAGGATGTCCACTATAGAAGTAACATGTCTACTATAGAGGAGTAAACAACTATGTAACACATACTATAGAGGAGTAACATGTCCACTATAGAGGACAACATCCACTATAGAGGAGTAACATGTCTACTATAGAGGAGTAACATGTCTACTATAGAGGAGTAACATGTCCACTATAGAGGAGTAACATGTCCACTATAGAGGAGTAACATGTCCACTATAGAGGAGTAACATGTCTACTATAGAGGAGTAACATGTCCACTATAGAGGAGTAACATGTCCACTATAGAGGAGTATCATGTCCACTATAGAGGAGTAACATCATGTCTACTATAGAGGAGTAACATCATGTCTACTATAGAGGAGTAACATGACATGTCATGTACTATAGAGGAGTAAACATGTCTACTATAGAGGAGTAACATGTCCACTATAGAGGAGTAACACTACTAGAGGAGTAACAACATGTCTACTATAGAGGAGTAACAACATGTCTACTATAGAGGAGTAACAACATGTCTACTATAGAGGAGTAACATGTCCACTATAGAGGAGTAACATGTCCACTATAGAGGAGTAACATGTCTACTATAGAGGAGTAACATGTCCACTATAGAGGAGTAACATCATGTCTACTATGTCCACTATAGAGGAGTACACATGTCCACTATAGAGGAGTAACATCATGTCTACTATAGAGGAGTAACATCATGTCTACTATAGAGGAGTAACATCATGTCTACTATAGAGGAGTAACATCATGTCTACTATAGAGGAGTAACATCATGTCTACTATAGAGGAGTAACATCATGTCTACTATAGAGGAGTAACATCATGTCTACTATAGAGGAGTAACATCATGTCTACTATAGAGGAGTAACATGTCTACTATAGAGGAGTAACAACATGTCTACTATAGAGGAGTAACATGTCTACTATAGAGGAGTAACAACATGTCTACTATAGAGGAGTAACAACATGTCTACTATAGAGGAGTAACAACATGTCTACTATAGAGGACATGTCTACTATAGAGGAGTAACAACATGTCTACTATAGAGGACATGTCTACTATAGAGGAGTAACAACATGTCTACTATAGAGGACATGTCTACTATAGAGGACATGTCTACTATAGAGGACATGTCTACTATAGAGGAGTAACAACATGTCTACTATAGAGGAGTAACATCATGTCTACTATAGAGGAGTAACATCATGTCTACAACATGTCTACTATAGAGGACATGTCTACTATAACAACATGTCTACTATAGAGGACATGTCTACTATAGAGGACATGTCTACTATAGAGGACATGTCTACTATAGAGGAGTAACATCATGTCTACTATAGAGGACATGTCTACTATAGAGGACATGTCTACTATAGAGGAGTAACAACATGTCTACTATAGAGGACATGTCTACTATAGAGGAGTAACATGTCTACTATAGAGGAGTAACAACATGTCTACTATAGAGGACATGTCTTCTATAGAACATCATGTCTACTATAGAGGAGTAACATCATGTCTACTATAGAGGAGTAACAACATGTCTACTATAGAGGACACCTCAACACAACACACTACACCACACCTCAACCACACCTCAACACACCCACACACATTACACACACATTACTCTTTCACTCTCACTCTGTTTCCTTCTCACTCTGTCTCTCTTTCTCTTGCCCTCTCTCTCTCTCTATTTCTCTTTCTCTATCCTTCCCATCCTCTCTCTCTCCCTCTGTCTCTCTCCCCCTGTCTATCAGTTCAGTCCAGTTAGCTTTATTGCAGGGTCATATTCACTTCAGTATTACCAAAGCACAATACAGTAAAACGACATGAATGGACCTTTGCAGTGTTAAAGAAATCAGAACTGTTAGGAATAATTCAAATAACAATAAACTGTAATATAATATTTAATGGACATCCAGCTGAGAAAGGAAGAGAAAATAAAGACACATATATAAGTATATAAACAGGGCAATACAGTGTGTGTGTGTGTGTGTGTTGTCTCTCTCCCTCTCTATCCCCTCAACATCTTTCTTTCAATTTCATTTTAACAACATTAATGATCTTAATTTGGACAATAAAATCTTATTGTGTTGCCAGTACATTTACACAAACAACACAAATAAATATGGTTAATACATAACTGTAACCTGTGGACTCTTGTTCCATTTTCTCTCCCTCCCCCTCCCCCTCTCTCTCTCTCTCTCCTGTCTCTTCAAATAATGGACATGGATGTGGGCGTGGCTGAGGCCGTGACAGTGGGAGGAGCTGGAGCAGCTGGTGCCTTGAGTGGGCGTGGCTATGGGAGGAGCTGGAGCAGCTGGTGCCTTGAGTGGGTGTGGCTATGGGAGGAGCTGGAGCAGCTGGTGCCTTGAGTGGGTGTGGCTATGGGAGGAGCTGTAGCAGCTGGTGCCTTGAGTGGTCGTGGCTATGGGAGGAGCTGGAGCAGGTGGTGCCTTGAGTGGGCGTGGCTATGGGAGGAGCTGGAGCAGCTGGTGCCTTGAGTGGGCGTGGTGGCTATGGGAGGAGCTGGAGCAGGTGGTGCCTTGAGTGGGCGTGGCTATGGGAGGAGCTGGAGCAGGTGGTGCCTTGAGTGGGCGTGGCTATGGGAGGAGCTGGAGCAGCTGGTGCCTTGAGTGGGCGTGGCTATGGGAGGAGCTGGAGCAGCTGGTGCCTTGAGTGGGCGTGGCTATGGGAGGAGCTGGAGCAGCTGGTGCCTTGAGTGGGCGTGGCTATGGGAGGAGCTGGAGCAGGTGGTGCCTTGAGTGGGCGTGGCTATGGGAGGAGCTGGAGCAGCTGGTGCCTTGAGTGGGCGTGGCTATTGGAGGAGCTGGAGCAGGTGATGCCTTGAGTGGGCGTGGCTATGGGAGGAGCTGGAGCAGCTGGTGCCTTGAGTGGGCGTGGCTATGGGAGGAGCTGGAGCAGCTGGTGCCTTGAGTGGGTGTGGCTATGGGAGGTGGCTGGAGCAGGTGGTGCCTTGAGTGGGCGTGGCTATGGGAGGAGCTGGAGCAGCTGGTGCCTTGAGTGGGCGTGGCTATGGGAGGAGCTGGAGCAGCTGGTGCCTTGAGTGGGCGTGGCTATGGGAGGAGCTGGAGCAGCTGGTGCCTTGAGTGGGCGTGGCTATGGGAGGAGCTGGAGCAGCTGGTGCCTGGCGATGGGAAGAGTGGGCGTGGCTATGGGAGGAGCTGGAGCAGCTGGTGCCTTGAGTGGGCGTGGCTATGGGAGGAGCTGGAGCAGCTGGTGCCTTGAGTGGGCGTGGCTATGGGAGGAGCTGGAGCAGCTGGTGCCTTGAGTGGGCGTGGCTATGGGAGGAGCTGGAGCAGCAGTGTTCTAACAGGTGTCAGCACATCTGCACAATCCACAATAGTTTGTTTTTATTTCATTTTATAAAATGAGATCTGACAATAAACAGTTGTTCACGGAAGCCACAGATATTGTTTAAATTAGCAGGGTTATTTCCACCTGACTGGATATTACAGCTGTATGGATGCTAGAAACAGCAGATCTGAGCCCAGCACACACACACACACACACTTACTATCAAACAGTACAAACATATGCAGTGTGTCTGATTTAATCACACATACACAAACATACGCGCACACACACACACACACACACACACACACACACATTATCTCCATGAGTGTGTCTAAGTGAACACTGAAGAGTTCAAGCTTGACACAGCTGTTTAAATACTGTTTCTTTCACTGGCAGTCAGACCTGAAGGGGGCACTGTTGCTACACAGAAAACATACCAAACAACACAGAGAAAGAAAGGAAATGAGAAGGAAAGAGGGATGGAGAGAATGAAAGAGAGAGCAGGGGAAAGAGGAAGAAGACAGGAAAGACAGAGAGGGGGAGGGATAGAGAATGTGTAGATGATGGGATGATGATGGTATGATGATCTTCGTTGATCATCGCCTTTCTCCAATTTAATAAAATTCAGTTTCATTCAAATCAGTGGTGCTTTATTGGCATGAAATATATTTGCATTCATATTGTTAAAGCTTTAATGAAGAAAGTCACATGGTAAACAAAAGGTAGAAAAGACAGCAAATACAGTAATAATACTACAAGCTACTAACTACTGTAATAACAATACTACAACTGTTGCCAAATACAGTAATATCAATACTACAAGTGTTACCAACTACTGTAATATCAGTGCTACAAATGTTATCAACTACAGTAATAACAATGCTACAAATGTTAGCAACTATGCTAATATTAAAACTGTTAACACCTACAGAAATAACAATACTACAACTCTTACTAACAATAGTAATAACAGCAATACAATAACTGTTAGCTACACTAATAACTACAGTAATAACAATACTACAACTGTTAACAACTACAGTCATAACAATAACTATTGTACTCCTAACAGTACTCCTAATAACACTACTGTGCAATTCTGCTGGATCCTGCTCCACCTACTGTCCTGCTCCACCCACTGGTGTGGTGTGCTCCACCCGCTGGTGTGGTGTGCTCCACCTGTGTTCTCCAGCCTGTTCCTCACCCATTACCACTGGCTCTGCTCCCTTGCGTCTGCCTTCTTATTGGGAACATGGGCCTAGCTGAACATCTGTTTTGTGCTGTGATCTCCGCGTCTTTTATCTCGTCCTTTATCTCGTCCATTCTCATTCTTTATCTCATCCTTTAGCCCATTAAAGGTTCTTTAAGCAACACTTTAGGTGCTTTAAACATGCATTAAAGGTGTTTCAAGTATGGATTAAAGGTGCTTTAAATAAGAATTCAAGGTGCCTTGAGCAGACTTTAAAGGTGTAACTGGATGCCATTTTCAGTATCTAAACAAATTAATGATAGTTTTTCTGAGAGAGAGAGAGAGAGAGAGAGAGAGAGAGACTGGATGAGCCAATTTCAAATACTGGAAGTTTGATGAATTTTACAATTTTTTGTAATTTTTTTTTACAATGAATTTTTAAAGTGCTGTATTACCATATTATTACCATAAAGTGATTGAGTAGGTGGAGATAAAGTTGCCCTCTAGGGATTAGATACGTGTTCACTTACGTCATGTATTGGATGCCTAACACTTCTTTATTAGTTTTGCAGCTATGACACTACTTTATCTCAGATCTTTTCTATAGACGTCTAGATCTTCAGCTACTTCCTTCAAATGACACTAAAAAAATCACATTTGGTTAAGAGAAGTATAGAAGTGTAGTAGTCCATGTTTACATATTTTACACTCCACATGACTTCCTGGATGGAGAGGGACAGCACCTGTGATGCTTCTCACAGTTCTTCCTACATGTGTAGAACATGTAGTAAACAGCAAAGAGGATGCTAGCTTCGCTAATGTGAAGAAGTGATGGAAAATGGTTATTAAGGTGGGGTTTAAGATGGAATTTAGTTTATTTGTAAAAACTAAGTCTTCAAAACAAATCTCAGCATTAGAAATACTAATAAGCAAATGTAAAAAGTAAAAAAACAACTTAACGTACTAATGACTTTATGTACTAACGACTTAACATACTAATGACTTAACGTACTAATGACTTAACGTACTAATGACTTAATGAACTAATCACTTAATGAATTAACGACTTAATGAACTAACAACTTAACAAACTAATGACTTAATGAACTAATGACTTAATGAACAAACGACTTAACGTACTAACGACTTCAGGAATTAATGATTTAATTGAAATAATAGATGAATTCATCAGGTGAATGATTAATCCCTCTTTATTTTTGACTGATGGGTTCCTTTTATGTGTGTGTGTGTGTTTGTCTCTGTGCACATATGCATGTTTGTGTACGCGCATGAGTTTGGACTACATATCAGTTAATGGTTTGTGTGTGTGTGTTTGTGTCTATACATTTGTGTATTTGTGATGGGTAGAGATGCCGTCTGCTTAAATGACTAAGATAGATGAGATTCCAGTGGTGAAGACACTGGTATGACTTTTCTTGTGTGTCATAAAACGCTGTGTCATAGTTGTTATTCTGACTATTAATAATAATAATAATAATAATAATAATAATCTTTATTTGTATAGCACCTTTCATGCATACATGCAACTCAAAGTGCTTTACAGATTAAATAAATCAAAACATTAAAATGAAGCAGAGATTAAAAGAAATAATAAAAAATAAATGAAATAAAATAAACAAAATAAACAAACCGGTAATAACAGGTAATAAAATAAAGGTAATAAAATGACAAATTCTTAAGATTACTGTAACAGCTCACACACAATCTGACTTATGTATGAAATATTTGTGAGGGAGAGAGGGAGGGTAGAGGGAGAGAGAGAGGGAGAGAGAGAAGGGGGGGAGTTAGAGAGAAAGGGAGGGAGAGGGAGGGAGAGTTAGAGGGAGAGAGAGAGATGATTCTTTTGCTTTACTTTCTTTTACTGTCATTTGTTCTGTTCTGGCAGCCTTGAGATTCACATCATATGGTCAGAAATCTTTACTGAAATCATAAAGCATCTTAAACACAGAGTCTGCACAGATTCAAATGTGTTATTGATTAAAACCATCTAGAAGGGCCTTGATCTGCTGCTAGTTTTTAGCTGAGATATGCTTCCAGATTTGCGCACATCATTAGGGTCTTACTTTTTGTGTGTGAGTGGGTGGGTGTGAGTGGGTGGGTGTGAGTGGGTGGGTGTGAGTGGGTGGGTGTGTGGGTGGTGTGTGTGTGTGTGGTGTGTGTGTGTGTGTGTGTGTGTGTGTGTGTGTGTGTGTGTGTGTGTGTGTGTGTGTGTGTGTGTGTGTGTGTGTGTGTGTGTGTGTGTGTGTGTGTGTGTGTGTGTGTGTGTGTGTGTGTGTGTGTGTGTGTGTGTGTGTGAGTGTGTGTATATTTTGTAGATTGTAAACTGCAACAGCTGTTGTAGAAGATTGCAGTAATACATTTTTCCAGGGACGTATTACACACACACACATGCACACAAACAAGTTCACATGCAAAGACATACAAGTCATACACAAATACATACAAAAATACACAAACACACACGATCAAGCATGTATACACACATACACAGACAAGTACTCACACAGTACTTACACTCTTTGTATCCTTGTATTCTACCATGACAAACCCTGATATCACGTGTGCTAATGGGGAAAAGCTTCTAAGACACTTCACACACACACTATTCCAACAAGAGTCAAATAACATCAGTAAATGAGGAAATGAAAAATCACAACAAATGAAGTGTGAATGAAGATCAGCAGAGGAGAGTTGAAGATCAGCAGAGGAGTGTTGAAGATCAGCAGAGGAGTGTTGAAGATCAGCAGAGGAGTGTTGAAGATCAGCAGAGGAGTGTTGAAGGAATAAAGCTGCTGGAAAAGACCTGGAGGTTGGTGGAGTTCCACAGTGGAGGTTGGTGGAGTTCCACAGTGGAGGTTGGTGGAGTTCCACAGTGGAGGTTGGCGGAGTTCCACAGTGGAGGTTGGTGGAGTTCCACACTCTCATAATGAGGCAATGTCTCTAATGTTGAAATCATTGTACCTTTCTCATCCAAAAATGACTAATCTCATCCAAAAATGACTAATCTCATCCAGGGATGACTAATCTCATCCAAAAATGACTAACCTCATCCAGGGATGACTAATCTCATCCAGGGTGCATCTATCCACTTTCTCTGGATGTTTACGACAGGTAATGTATTGTGTGTGTGTAGATTTGTGTCTGTAGTGGGTATGTGTTAAGTGTGTGGGTTTGTTGCGGCTATGTGTTATGTGTTTGTTGTGGGTGTGTTTTCGGAGTGTGTATTTGTTGTGGCTGTTTGTTCAGTGTGTGTGTTTGTAGTGGACGTGTGTTTAAAATGTGTGAACCATATATATACTGTATATACAACCTAACCACAACCCCAACCCTAGAACCATACATGTGTGTATGTATATATATATATATATATATATATATATATACACACCCCCTAACCTTAACACCATACATATATATACACCCTAACTCTAACCATAGAATCATACGTGTGTGTGTGTATGTATATATATATATATATATATATATATACACTAACCTTAACACCATATATATACACCCTAACTCTAACCATACATATATATACACCCTAACTCTAACCATAGACCATACATATATGTGTGTGTAACCATGAATATATATATATATATATATATATATATACACACCCTAACCTTAACACCATACATATATATACACCCTAACTCTAACCATAGAATCATACGTGTGTGTGTGTATATATATATATATATATATATATATATATATATATATACACACACTAACCTAGAACCATACCTGTGTGTATGTATATATATATATATATATATATATATATATATATAACACACCATAACACCATACATATATATACACCCTAACTCTAACCATAGAATCATACATGTGTGTGTGTGTATATATATATATATATATATATATATATATATACACACACCCTAACCTTAACACCATACATATATATACACCCTAACTCTAACCATAGAATCATACATGTGTGTGTGTGTATATATATATATATATATACACACACCCTAACCTTAACACCATACATATATATACACCCTAACTCTAACCATAGAATCATACATATATACATGTGTGTAGAAACAAGATCTGTATAGAACTTTCTAGACTGTTGCTTCACTTTTAAGCTTTATTGAGGACGACGTCTTGCTGAAGCCCAGTGACTTCAGCCGCTACCAGTTATACTTCATATTACATCACCAATTACATCACCCGTTATTGCCCAATCCAGAAGGGTTTCCCATATTCCCACACTGCACTTTTTATTGTATATTGATCTGACTCATTTGTTCAGTCTGGAGGACCAAGTGCTTGTAGATTATACAAGAGACAGACCTAAACACACCTTTCCTGGACCACACCTTAGAGAGAGAGAGAAGGAGAGAGAGACAAGGAGAGAAGGAGGGAGAGACAGAGAGAGAGAGAAGGGGAGAGAGAAAGAAGGAGAGAGAGAAGCATTTGAAGGGTTTTAGAGAGTAATGGGGCTGAAAGAGCAGGTAGGGTTAACTGGACAAAATGTCTGACAAATAGGGGTCATGCTCAGACCTTCACACACACACTCACATGCATTCACTCACACACACACATTCACATGTATACACACTCACACACACATTCTCAAACACACATCCACATGGATACACACTAATGCACAAACACACCTGCTCACACGCATATATGGACACACAATTTGGGCGGTCAGTGGAAATGGTGTTGCTATGGTAACGCATCATGAGAGTGTGCTGGCACTTCCTGCAGATGTTTATCATCAGACTGATCAATTAAACCTCACGATCAATAATAGAGCCACAGTACGATCAGACCGATCAATACACTAATGGATGTCCGTGTTTATCTCGTGCTGTGTGACTGAGATTCTGCACTGTGATATGACTGAATGCTGTAGGATCAGACACAGAATCATGATCAGACACAGAATCATGATCAGACACAGAATCATGATCAGACACAGAATCATGATCAGACACAGAATCATGATCAGATACAGAATCATGATCAGATACAGAATCATGATCAGATACAGAATCATGATCAGATACAGAATCATGATCAGATACAGAATCATGATCAGACACAGAATCATGATCAGATACAGAATCATGATCAGATACAGAATCATGATCAGACACAGAATCATGCTTAATCACCTGCACAGGGCTCTTACTGCAAATCCAGCTTGCTAGAGGAGTGTTCTCCCTCTCTCCCTCCATCTCTCCCGCTCTCTCTCTCCCTCTGTCTCTGTCTGTCTCTTTCCCTCTATTTCTCCTTCACCCCTTTCTCTCTCTCTGTCTGCCTCTTCCTCTCCCCCTCTCTCCCTCCATGTCTCTTTTCTGCCCCCCTCCCTCTCTCCTCCCCTCTCTCTCCCTCCCTCTCTTCCTCCCCTCTCTCTCTCTCTCCCTCCCTCTCTTCCTCCCCTCTCTCTCCCCCTCCCTCTCTTCCTCCCCTCTCTCTCTCTCCCTCCCTCTCTTCCTCCCCTCTCTCTCTCTCTCCCTCCCTCTCTTCCTCCCCTCTCTCTCTCTCTCCTCTCCCTCCCTCTCTCTCCCCCTCCCTCTCTCCTCCCCTCTCTCTCCCTCCCTCTCTCCCTCCCTCTCTCCCTCCATGTCTCTTTTCTGCCCTCCCTCTCTCCCTCCCTCTCTTCCTCCCCCTCTCTCTCTCTCTCTCTCTCTCCCTCCTCTCTCTCCCTCCCTCTCTTCCTCCCCCTCTCTCTCTCTCCCTCCCTCTCTCTCCTCCCCTCTCTCTCTCCCTCCCTCTCTTCCTCCCCTCTCTCTCCCCCTCCCTCTCTTCCTCCCCTCTCTCTCCCTCCCTCTCTTCCTCCCCTCTCTCTCTCTCTCCCTCGCCCTCCCTCATTCTTTCTCTGTGGCTCTCTGTCAGGTGCTGACAGGTTGATTGACAGCAGGTAGATTGGGTGAGAGTTCTTCCTGTCCACCCACCAATCAGGCACCTCATTCACTCCTGCTGCACATTGGGGAGAGTTCAGAGGTCACCACCACCCCTCTCTGATGAAGACACTGATGGGGGGGGGGTGTTGGGTGACAGGGAGTAAATAAGATTTCTTTCCTCTTTCTGTCATTTTTCATTTTTAAACAAAACTTTATTTAACTTTATTTAGTTTATGTCTTATTGCCATGAATGTCATTACACAGTCATTCCAAAGCAGTGCAAAAGAGGAGAGAAAATGTAAAGAGCTGACATATATTACTAAAAAAGACAGAAATGAATGAATAAACAAACACACCATACTAGTCCAGTTCATAATTGTACACTGTAGCTTCCAGCAATGTTCACATTCAAATGTGCTCATGCTCTTCCAACATTCTGAGAATTCTGTTGTTCTGAGAATTCTGTTCTGTTATTCTATTGGTATTCTATTGTTCTGTTCTATTATTCTAGTGTTCTACTGTTCTATTATTCTGTTATTCTATTGTTCTGTTCTATTGTTCTATTGTTCTGTTGTTTTTGGGCTTCCAGAATGTTGCCTCTGAACTGTGGTTTAAGACTCATAACTCTGGTTTAAGACTGAGAACTGTGACTTCTGTCTACGTGTGTGGTCTCTGTCCTTGATCATCTCGCAAAAATGAGAACCACCACCAATGAAACACAACGTGATACCTTTGTGTGTTAATCACTTTTGTTCGTGGTCCAGTCAGAATGAAAATCTGATTTGGAAGACGTGCGGTTGCTGTCGGTAGCAGATGACTTCACTGGTGTCCTCAGCGGGTTTAATGTCGTGTGTCACTCATGGCGTCAGGTCTCACGGTTCTGCCATCACAGCGGGTCATCCAACAGTTTCCAAGATAAAGGCAGATTCAGAATTTGATGTGCGTCTGTGTCCTGCTCTCCTTCAGAGTCACAGCACAGTAATGCAGTAAGATAACCACTAACACTAACCCCTAACCTTAGCTCTAACCCCTAACACTAACCCCTAACCACTAACCCCACTCTAACTCCAACCCTAACCACTAACCCCAACTCTAACTCCAACCCTAACCCCTAACCTAACCACTAACCTAACTCTAACCCTAACACTAACCCCTAACCCTAACTCTAACCACTAACCCTAACCCTAACTCCAACCCTAACCACTAACCCCTAACTCTAACCACTCTAACCACTAACTCCTAACTCTAACCACTAACTCCAACTCTAACTCCAACCCTAACCACTAACCCCACCTCTAACCCCTTACTCTAACCACTAACCCCTAACCCTAACTCTAACCCCTTACTCTAACCCTAACCACTAACCCCTAACTCTGGGCTGCAGGTCAAATGTCACCTCATATAAGTCTTCACTCCCCATTCTAGTGTTATACACTCAACCTTCTGCATTACCTACCGCACAACTTCACCACATGTACACGTCACCACATGTACACGTCACCACATGTAAGTCTCCCTCTGTCTTATCACAAACATCAGCATGGTTACAACACTTCTCACACTGTGTGTGTGTGTGTGTGTGTGCGTGTGTGTGTAACCTCTTGGGTATGAGGAGTCCTTAATACAAATGTTAATTGAATCTTGCTAAGTCTCTTGGTGCAGGTTTAGACCTTGCTAACACACACACACAAGCACTCAACTGTTACTAGACCAGTGAAGTCATTAATTGTTATCTGTCTAAGTCAACCGTAACTTCCCAAATAACTTCTGTTTCTAATACTTTAAAACTTTGGCATTTTTATACATTTATACATTATGCCACACAGTAATTTAAATGGCTCAGGGGGATAGCATTTCTCTTAATCACTCCTCCCCCCATGAATTTAATTCAATAACACTTTATTAGCATGAACGTTACTTTATTGCCAAAGCAAATGGACATAAATGACAGATGGGAAATAGGAAAATAATAACAGAAAGTGCCTTATCTAGAAAGCAAATTATTAACAGTCATTAATCAACAATGCAGACCAAAGTCTCTCAGACTGTGGATGTCACTGCTGCCTGGATCAGCCCACAGCTCTAAGCCCCACAGGGTCTGGCGTTCTACAGGGCAGCTTGTGTGGGAACTCCACAGTCTCTCAGAGAATGTGTTTATAATTGATTCATATTTGGGATGCTCCATTAGGATGTGCAGCTCTGTCTCTACTGCCTCCTAGTGGCTGTGTGAGCATTGCACGTGTTCTCTGGACATCACATCTGCCTATGATTGGCCAGGCTGTGACCATTGAGCCTGTACATTTCACTCTCTCTCTCTCACTCACTCTCTCTTTCTCTATTTCTCCTCCTCTATCACTTTCCGACTTCATATAATGGCAGCTTTATTGGCATGTCTGGACATACAAAGTACATACTCTCTACGTACTTACACTCTCTACATACTTATACTCTATCTCTCTCTCTTCCTCTCACTCTCTTCTTCTCATCCTCTATCATTCTTTCTCTGTCTCATGTTCTTTCTCAGTAACTCATTAACTATTCTGATGAATAATGTTTTCTAGCTAGATTTCCTTATTTTTAAAAACCAATCCATACACATACACATCCACACACAACCACACACACATACACATTCCACCAGCAGGAAATCTTACAGGTATACTAATGCTGTCAACAGACTCTAGGGTTAGGGTTTGTGTGTGTGTGTGTGTGTGTGAGTGTGTGTGTGTGTGTGTGAGCTCTAGGGTTAGTGTAGTGGTAATGTTGGTGTAGTGGTAGTAATGGTAGTAATGTTAGTGTAGTAGTGCTAATGTTAGTGTAGTGGTAATGTTAGTGTAGTGGTAGTAATGGTAGTGCTAATGTTAGTGTAGTGGTAATGTTGGTGTAGTGGTAGTAATGGTAGTAATGTTAGTGTAGTGGTGCTAATGTTAGTGTAGTGGTAATGTTGGTGTAGTGGTAGTAATGGTAGTAATGTTAGTGTAGTGGTGGTAATGTTAGTGGTAATGTTAGTGTAGTGGTAATGTTAGTGTAGTGGTAGTAATGTTAGTGATAGTAGTAGTGGTAATGTTAGTGTAGTGGTAGTAATGGTAGTGGTAATGTTAGTGTAGTGGTAGTAATGGTAGTGGTAATGTTAGTGTAGTGGTAGTAATGGTAGTAATGTTAGTGTAGTGGTAGTAATGGTAGTAATGTTAGTGTAGTGGTGGTAATGTTAGTGTAGTGGTAGTAATGTTAGTGGTAGTAGTAGTGGTAATGTTAGTGTAGTGGTAGTAATGGTAGTGGTAATGTTAGTGTAGTGGTAGTAATGGTAGTGGTAATGTTAGTGTAGTGGCAGTAATGGTAGTGTAGTGCTGTTGTGAGGGTTCATGACCTGTAGTTTCTGTGTTTGTGTGTGTATAAATATTCTCTCTCCCATGTATAATAGAAAATTCTCTATTCTCTCTCCCATGTTTATCAGTCATGCTGTCTTCGAGACTGAATAACAGAGCCTATCTGTATGTGTGTATGAGCAAATGTGTGTGTGTATGTGTGTATGAGCAAATGTGTGTGTGTGTGTGTGTGTGTGTGTGTAAGTCGGATCAGGAATGAGAGTTTGTTTTCTGACTGGGAGCCAAACTGATTATGCATGACCTAGGAGGGTTCTGCAGCTGTGTGTGTGTGTGTGTGTGTGTCTGTGTCTGTCTGTCTGTGAAAGTGTCTGGGCATATGGGTGTGTGCATATCATGAATGTGTCTGTAAATATGAGATTGGGAGTGTGTGTGTACACTTGTGCATCTATATGTGTTTTTGTGTGAATGAGTGAGTGTGTGAGAATCCATGTGCATACACATTCAAGGGTGTATGTATGTCAAGGTGTGTGTGAGTGCATACATGTGAGGGTGTTTGTATATAAGTGTACATATAAGTGTGTGTATATGAGGGTGTGAGGTTATGTGTACATGAGTGTGTATGTGGTGGTATGTATATGAGGGTGTGTGTATATGAGTGTGTGTGTGTGTACTTTGCATATGAGTGTGTGTGTATATGAGTGTGACTGGCGTGGGCCAGAGGGTTCCCCCACTGAGTCTTGGTTCCTCTCAAGGTTTCTTCCTCAGGCTCCTAGGGAGGTTTTCTTGCCACTGTCGCCCTTGGCTTGTTCACTGGGGTCTGGACTCAGACTCTTGTAAAGCTCTGAACTCTGAATGCTTCAGCACACCAAGACATTTTGGACAATTCCATGTTCCCAACTTTGTGGGACCAGTTTGGAGCTGCCCCTTCCTCTTCCAACATGACTGTGCACCAGTACACAAAGCAAGGTCCATAAAGACATGGATGGCAGACATGGATGGCAGAGTCTGGTGTGGATGAACTTGACTGGCCTGCACACCTCAACCTGATAGACCTTTGGGATGAATTAGAGCGGAGACTGAGAGCCAGGCCTTCTCATCCAACATCAGTATGTGACACAAATGCACTTCTGGAAGAATGGTCAAAAATCCCCATAAACACACTCCTAAACCTGGTGGACAGCCTTCCCAGAAGAGTTGAAGCTGTTCTAGCTGCAAAGGGTGGACCAACGTCATATTGAACCCTGTGGATTAGGAATGGGATATCACTTAAGCTCATATCTGTATATGAGGTTGTGTGTATATGAGTGTATGTATATGAGTATGTGTGTGAGGGTGTGTGTATGAGTGTGTGTAAGTGGACGTGTGTCAGAGAGATTCTGGCAGGTACTTAAGTCATTGGCTGCTGTGCTGGTCAGTCACTCTGCTTCATGTGCAGACTGATGGTGTCATCTTCCATCCTCTCTCCCTCTCCCCCTTACTCCCTCTCTCCCTCTCCCTCTGTTTGTCTCTCTCTCTCTCTCTCTCTCTTTCTTTCTCTTTATTCCCCCTATCTCTCTAAACTCCATTATCTTTCTCTCAGTCCCCACCTCTTTCTGCTGACATCTCTGTCTATTCTCCCTCTCCATCTTTCTTCTCTGTTTTTCAAAGCCTGGGTCCCATCACTCTCCACCACTCTGTCCTCTCCTCTCTCCTCCCCTCTCACCATCCCCATCCTCCCCTCTCTCTATATCCTCCCCTCCTCTCTCCTCCCCTCTCTCTATATCCTCCCCTCTCTCTCCCCTCTTCTCTTCTCCTCTCTCCTCCCTCTCTCTCTCCCCTCCTCTCTTCTTCTCTCTCCTCCCCTGTCTCTCTCTCCCCTCCTCTTCTCCTCTCTCCCCTCTCCTCCCCTCTCTCTCCCCTCTCCTCCCCTCTCCTCCCTTCTCTCTCCCTCCTCTCTTCTTCTCTCTCCTCCCCTGTCTCTCTCTCCCCCCCTCCTCTCCTCTCCTCCTCTCTCCCCTCCTCTTCTCCTCTCTCCCCTCTCTCCCCTCTCTCTCATCTCTCCTTATTCAGCTTCATTCAGCATATTTCATATTCTGCCTCTTCCTCTTTCATCCTTTCACTTTCTCTTTCAATCTAGTCATTAATGTTTCTCTGTTTCTCATCATCATCAGGACTGTCGGGACTGTCGGGACTGTCCTGCCCTAATGACTGTAAGGTTTGTGTTGTCGGAGACTTTTTGACTCAGATGGGTTTCATTCACGCTTGGAATAACAAACAAGTGGATGTTGGTTTAAGGGACGAATCTGACACAGAGATGCAGAGACACTGTACACTGGAGAGACAGACAGGACAGGACAAGAGAGAGACAGACAGGACAGGACAAGAGAGAGACAGACAGGACAGGACAAGAGAGAGACAGACAGACAGGACAAGAGAGCGACAGAGGGAGCGATGGCGGGAGACAGGAGGATGGACATGACTGACTGGTGAATATGCTCTTCAGTTTCAAGTGTGCATTTATGATCTGAAGGCGTGGTGACATCACAGTACCAGATCCCCTCTTACGGTACCAGATCCCCTCTTACGGTAGCAGATCCCCTCTTACGGTAGCAGATCCCCTCTTACGGTACTAGATCGCCTCTACCACTGTGTTCTGCACTAGCAGAGTCCGGGTTATGGTCCACTGCACAACACCTGCACTATAGGTCTATTGTCTCACCACAGATGCATGCACACATACACAACACTGACACACACACAAACACGCACACACACACAGGGTTTGTGGTGGGGCTGAATGAAGGTATAGAACATTTACTTGATTTGAATGTGAGACTGAAGTATGAGGCTCTGCCTGTTCATAGTAATGAGTTATTAAGGAGAAACGTCCATTACACCACACTGTGTGTCTTACTCTCCACTGCAGTGTGTGCAAAAGAGGACGTGCTATAAATCTAAAACGGCTTACTTCCCAGGTATCTCTCTGTCTCTGACACACACACACACACACACACACACACACGTACACACACACACACGTACGTCTGGCTGTCTGTGACCCAGAAGTGCTTACATTTACAGATCTCTCTATTTATTCACACCTGCACTCTTCCCTTGCACGTCTGTGCCTGTGACCTCTGACCTTATCAGCAATGTAATGTGAGTTCCTGTCTCTTTCAGTTGGTCCTGCTGCTTACAGCACACACACACACACAAACACACACTAATGTCAGTGTGTAGAACCTAATCATCATGAAGAACACAAATACACATGTACATACACACACACACAAACATACTAATGTCAGTGTGTAGAACCTAATCATCATGAAGAACACAAATACACATGTACATACACACACACACTCTAAA
>JAGXOD010000118.1:262500-277500 GCA_020368025.1 Brachyhypopomus occidentalis
CGTCTCCTACTGTACAGCGTCTCTTACAGCGTCTCAACTGTACAGCGTCTCTTACAGCTTCTCCTACTGTACAGCGTCTCTTACAGCGTCTCCTACTGTACAGTGTCTCTTACAGCGTCTCAACTGTACAGTGTCTCCTACTGTACAGCGTCTCTTGCAGCGTCTCAACCTTACAGCGTCTCTTACAGCGTCTCAGGATAGCAGGACAACACTCCAGCACTCTACTACCGGACAGCAGGACAACACTCCAGCACTCTACTACCGGACAGCAGGACAACACTACAGCACTCTACTACTGGACAGCAGGACAACACTCCTACACTCTACTACCGGACAGCAGGACAACGCTCCTACACTCTACTACCGGACAGCAGGACAACGCTCCTACACTCTACTACCGGACAGCAGGACAACGCTCCTACACTCTACTACCGGACAGCAGGACAACGCTCCTACACTCTACTACAGGACAGCAGGACAACGCTCCTACACTCTACTACAGGACAGCAGGACAACACTCCTACACTCTACTACAGGACAGCAGGACAACACTCCTACACTCTACTACAGGACAGCAGGACAACACTCCTACACTCTACTACAGGACAGCAGGACAACACTCCTACACTCTACTACAGGACAGCAGGACAACACTCCAGCACTCTACTACAGGACAGCAGGACAACACTCCTACACTCTACTACAGGACAGCAGGACAACACTCCTACACTCTACTACAGGACAGCAGGACAACACTCCTACACTCTACTACAGGACAGCAGGACAACACTCCTACACTCTACTACAGGACAGCAGGACAACACTCCTACACTCTACTACAGGACAGCAGGACAACACTCCTACACTCTACTACAGGACAGCAGGACAACACTCCTACACTCTACTACCGGACAGCAGGACAACACTCCTACACTCTACTACAGGACAGCAGGACAACACTCCTACACTCTACTACAGGACAGCAGGACAACACTCCTACACTCTACTACAGGACAGTTCAACATAGTTCAGTAAGTTAATTACTACAGGTGCATCTCAATAAATTAGAATTTCATCAAAAACATTATTTATTTATTTGTATGTAGTGGAGCTTGTTGAAGTGCCTTTTGAAGAGGTTGGTCTACAGTTTAAGGCAGCCGGTGCTTCAGCTGTGGAGGCTGGTGCTGCCACTGATGTGCTGTCTCTGTCTGAGGCCACCCTGAGCTGCAGGTGTATCGTGACAGGTGTGAGGTGCCTTTAGAAATGCTGAAACTGGTTTGGCCACTCATGAGAGACGCAGTGTGAGATTCAGACAGGAGTGAATTGCAGTGGTCCAGTCCTGAGCTGATGGGACAAGTGGGACAAATCCTCTCTGGACATGGACGAGTCCTCTTGATGAGTCATTATAACCCTGCATGTCCAGGCTGGCAGTCTGTGCCACCCATCACTACCACATCTCCATCACATCTCCATCACTACCACATCTCCATCACTACCACATCTCCATCACATCTCCATCACTACTACATCTCTATCACTTCTCCATCACATCTCCATCACTACCACATCTCCATCTCCATCACTACCACATCTCCATCTCCATCACTACCACATCTCCATCTCCATCACTACCACTACTCCATCTCCATCACCATCACTACTCCATCTCCATCACCATCACTACTCCATCTCCATCACTATCACACCTCTATCACATCACTTTCACTTACTTTCACACACATTTTTAAAATGTGTTAAAAACTGTAAAACACTGAACACCCTTGGCGACAGCTGAGAATTATTAATGATGAATTATATTCATGTGAGCACCTTCAGCGTCGCCATAAGACCAGGCCATGTTTTATGATGGCTGTTTAGTGACTGAATAACAGGGGTGATTTCATTCTCATTTTCTGTTGCTGTGGTTTATGTGTAATGTATAATTTGCTGCAGGATGCGCAGTGGTTACAGTATTGTCACTATACTGGGTTTGGGATAGGGGTTAGAGGGTAGGGGATAGGGTTAGAGGGTAGGGGATAGGGTTAGAGGGTAGGGGATAGGGTTAGGGGATAGGGGGAAGGGTTAGGGCATAGGGGGGAAGGGTTAGGGCATAGGGGGTAGGGGATACTGGGATTTAGAGGGAGGGGTTAGGGGTTTAGGGGTTAGGGGGGTTAGAGGGTAGGGGATAGGGGTTAGAGGGTAGGGGATAGGGTTAGAGGGTAGGGGATAGGGTTAGAGGGTAGGGGATAGGGTTAGAGGGTAGGGGATAGGGTTAGGGGATAGGGGGAAGGGTTAGGGCATAGGGGGTAGGGGATAGGGTTAGAGGGTAGGGGATAGGGGTTAGAGGGTAGGGGATAGGGTTAGAGGGTAGGGGATAGGGTTAGAGGGTAGGGGATAGGGTTAGGGGATAGGGGGTTAGGGTTAGGGGGTAGGGGATAGGGTTAGAGGGTAGGGGATAGGGTTAGAGGGTAGGGGATAGGGGTTAGAGGGTAGGGGATAGGGGTTAGAGGGTAGGGTTATGATTCTCAGGTGGAAGATGACTTGTAAGGGCAAGTGAGTAATGAAGCAGAGTAAAGGGTTAGGGTGAAGGTAGTGGAGGAGGAGTCTCTGCCTGGAGGAGGAGTCTCTGCTTGGAGGAGGAGTCTCTGCCTGGAGGACAGAGAGAAAGAGGGACAGACGGTGAGCTGGTCTACACGTATCTAATGACCTATTCAGAATGACACTGGCACATCGCTGAAGTGTTTTCATCACACACACACACACACACACACAGAGAAAGAGAGGGAATCACAGAAATGACACTGAGGCGGATAAGACAGATTAGCTGTGAGGAAGCAGTGTAGGTGTTTGACCTTTAGGCACGCTGAGTAACCTCTGGGTGCAGGTCCTTTAAAATGAATGAAGCCCAGCGTGACTGTGTGAGTGGCCTAATCAGACAAACCTAACCCTAACCCTGGGGGCTGGCGTGATTAGTGTAACCCTAACCCTGGGGTCTGTGGCGTATTAGTGTAACCCTAACCCTGGGGTCTGTGGCTTATTAGGGTAACCCTAACCCTGGGGTCTGTGGCGTATTAGTGTAACCCTAACCCTGGGGGCTGTGGCGTATTAGTGTAACCCTAACCCTGGGGTCTGTGGCGTATTAGTGTAACCCTAACCCTGGGGTCTGTGGCGTATTAGTGTAACCCTAACCCTGGGGGTCTGTAACCCTGGGGCGTATTAGTGTAACCCTAACCCTGGGGGCTGTGGGGCGTGTAACCCTAATTAGTGTAACCCTAACCCTGGGGTCTGTGGCGTATTAGTGTAACCCTAACCCTGGGGTCTGTGGCGTATTAGTGTAACCCTAACCCTAACCCTGAGGGCTGTGGCGTATTAGTGTAACCCTAACCCTAACCCTGAGGGCTGTGGCGTATTAGTGTAACCCCTAACCCTGGGGTCTGTGGCTGTGGCGTATTAGTGTATTAGTGTAAACCCTAACCCTGGGGGCTGTGGCGTATTAGTGTAACCCTAACCCTGGGGTCTGTGGCGTATTAGTGTAACCCTAACCCTGGGGGCTGTGGCGTATTAGTGTAACCCTAACCCTGGGGTCTGTGGCGTATTAGTGTAACCCTAACCCTGGGGGCTGTTAGTGTAACCCTAACCCTGGGGTCTGTGTGGTGTAACCCCTGTAACCCTAACCCTGGGGCTGTGGCGTATTAGTGTAACCCTAACCCTGGGGTCTGTGGCGTATTAGTGTAACCCTAACCCTGGGGGCTGTGGCGTATTAGTGTAACCCTAACCCTGGGGGCTGTGGCGTATTAGTGTAACCCTAACCCTGGGGGGCTGTGGCGTATTAGTGTTAGTGTAACCCTAACCCTGGGGGCTGTGGCGTATTAGTGTAACCCTAACCCTAACCCTGAGGGCTGTGGCGTATTAGTGTAACCCTAACCCTAACCCTGGGGGCTGTGGCGTATTAGTGTAACCCTAACCCTGGGGGCTGTGGCGTATTAGTGTAACCCTAACCCTGGGGGCTGTGGCGTATTAGTGTAACCATAACCCTGGGGGCTGTGGCGTATTAGTGTAACCATAACCCTGGGGGCTTATAATGTCACAATGCTCTAGGTTATATCAGTGAGCATGTATCTTTAGCTAATATTAGCTAGCTGAGTTATGATGCTACCACTGGCAACAGAAAGTCATGCACTGAAACAAAAACAACAGTATGAGCACACAGGCAAAGCTGAACAGGCAGTAATGACAGATGAATGTTACCATGGATATATAGACTCATCTGTGACATCACAGTGGAGTTTAGTTACAATACATTTGTTTTACATTGAGAAACGTTTTCTTTTTCAAAGTTTCTAAATGTATTTTAAGTGCATAGTGTTGAAAACATGGTGTTGTGCTAAAGTGCTAGTATGGTCATTTAAGTTGTCATGTATGTAAAACCAAACTCAATCACGATGACCATCACCCTAAAATACTCCACCATGCTCCACCTTGACCATCACCCCAACATGCTCCATACTCCACCATGACCATCACCCCAACATGACCATCACATTGACCATCACCCCAACATGCTCCACCATACTCCACATTGACCATTACCCCAACATGCTCCACCATACTCCACATTGACCATTACCCCAACATGCTCCACCATACTCCACATTGACCATTACCCCAACATGCTCCACCATACTCCACATTGACCATTACCCCAACATGCTCCACCATACTCCACCATGACCATCACCCCAACATGCTCCACCATACTCCACATTACCTCCACATTGACCATTACCCCAACATGCTCCACCATACTCCACATTGACCATTACCCCATCCAATCCACAGAGCTCCACCAGCTCCATGCAAAACTGCATGAATATTCTGCACTTATATAATGAAAAAACAACGTATTAATGCTATTGGACTACACAAATAGTGTAGCGGTATTATTACACATGGTTACAAGAAGTACTGTAATGAATGTTACAGTGTTTGTTCAATATATAATGTAACACATTTGTGGCCTAATTGTGATTAATAGATTTAGCAGGGTGCCTGTAATAAGGCACTGTAGATATATTCTGTTTAGGAGTGTTAGATCTAACTCATCACATTTTGACACATAATCACAAGGGTTGCTATAGCAACAACACTGGCCAATCAGGATCTGTGGTTTAATGACCACTCATCCTTTATGTTAATATGTTGCTTCATGCAAAAACAAACAAAAAAGCCAAAACACGATCAAAGCTTCACAAGAGTTCCTCTATTTCAACCAGTGGTTTGAAACTGAACTCTATTAATAATATGCCACAAATGAAGAGAAAGACTGTGACTGGGGTAGTGAAGAATTTATATACATACATATACACACAGACAGATTTATATGATACATATACACACAGACAGATTTATATACATACATATACACACAGACAGATTTATATAATACATATACAGACAGACAGATTTATATAAATACATATACAGACAGACAGACAGATTTATATAAATACATATACAGACAGACAGAAGGGACTTATACTTTAAGAATTTGTTCTTTGGGTTAGTGAAAGTGTCAAATTCAAATTTTGTTCATCTGGATTGTGAGGTTTATTCTGTGTGGAGCATCATTTGACTGGGTCAAGGTTTGATTCAACTGGGTCAACACTTAACTTGTTTGATTGAGGTTCATTCTTCTGGACTGAGGTTTGCTCTGCTGAGGTGAGCTTCATTCTGCTTGATTGTGAGGTTTGATCTGCTGGACTGAAGCTTCTTTTGGCAGACACATTCTGCAGGGTTGAGGTTCCATCTGTGAGGTTGAGGTTTGTTCTGCAGGGTTGAGGTTCCTTCTGTGAGGTTGAGGTTTGTTCTGCAGGGTTGAGGTTCCTTCTGTGAGGTTGAGGTTTGTTCTGCAGGGTTGAGGTTCCTTCTGTGAGGTTGAGGTTTGTTCTGCAGGGTTGAGGTTCCATCTGTGAGGTTGAGGTTTGTTCTGCAGGGTTGAGGTTCCTTCTGTGAGGTTGAGGTTTGTTCTGCAGGGTTGAGGTTCCTTCTGTGAGGTTGAGGTTTGTTCTGCAGGGTTGAGGTTCCATCTGTGAGGTTGAGGTTTGTTCTGCAGGGTTGAGGTTCCTTCTGTGAGGTTGAGGTTTGTTCTGCAGGGTTGAGGTTCCTTCTGTGAGGTTGAGGTTTGTTCTGAGGTTGAGGTTCCATCTGTGAGGTTGAGGTTTGTTCTGCAGGGTTGAGGTTCCATCTGTGAGGTTGAGGTTTGTTCTGCAGGGTTGAGGTTCCTTCTGTGAGGTTGAGGTTTGTTCTGCAGGGTTGAGGTTCCTTCTGTGAGGTTGAGGTTTGTTCTGCAGGGTTGAGGTTCCTTCTGTGAGGTTGAGGTTTGTTCTGCAGGGTTGAGGTTCCTTCTGTGAGGTTGAGGTTTGTTCTTCTGTGTTGCTCGACACTGAATATGTTAGAGCTGTAGCTTACAGCAGACTTCTCAAGCTGCCTTTAGCACACTGCAGGGATACCACTCACCTTTCTATGATCATATAGTGTTGAGATCATCTCACATGAGCTTATACCTTTGGACTCATGGTGTTGTGTACATGACTGGTGGATGTTCAATTCCAAGTGCTGTGTTTTTAAAGGGGGATCCTACTAGTAGACGAGATTTCATTAGTTTGTCAAAAATAAGTAAATTGTCCTGTTAACAGTTTGACTGTTATAGGTATGCCAGGTATTTAGATCCTAACCTGATAATTTTCAGTAAAAGTGTTGGTCGCGTTGAAGACTCCTCCTCATCTAGGGGCTGACCTCAGCTCACAGTCTACACTCACACCCAGCCAGCGCTGAAGCCTGAGCTGACCAATACAAACTTCGGTAAAGTGTTTGCACACACACACTTGCACACACACACTTGCGCATGCATCTGCGCACACTTTAAGACGAACCAATTAACCTTTCCTCCCCAGCTCACAAAGAGGTTAACTGTCACCGTCAAAGTTCAAAGGGGGGGAGACAGAGGGAGGGATAAAGGAGAGAGAGAAAGAAGAAAGGAGCGGCAGAGAGAGGAGAGGAGAAGGGAGAAAGCAATAAGACTGCAGGGCATGGAGCAGACTGGGGTGGGCTACATGGCACTCAGACTGTAAGGCATACGGGGCAGACTGTAGTGTTGTGGGTGATAGAATCTTTCCACCCCACCTGTCTGTCTCTAGGTACTGGGATATATATGTAACGTGTGTGTGTGTATGTATCTGTGTGTGTGTGTGTGTGTGAGAGCATGCAGGCATTAGCTGACACTGCAGGGGGTGTGCACAACGCTCACGTGGGGATCCTATTAAAGCCCATCCCAACGATCTGTCTTCAAACATAAGACTCCCAGCAGGAGAAAATGAGTCAAAGTCTGCAATTACAATCCATCAGACTAAAGCAGTAGATCACAGGTTCATGGGCCCATGGTCGGCAGATCATACCGTCTGCTAATTGTAGTGTTGGCCCCCTAAAATGAAGCACACTGCACATGAAGAAATGCTGTGAGATAAACAGCATGGGGTATAAAACAACATCCTCCATCACATTACATGGAAGCTTTCAGCCGTGCAACAGACTAAATCAATAAATCACAGAGATGCGACACTTGATCAAAGACATGTACGTGAATCAGAGCAGTGGATCACAAGCATGTGAAACACACCCAGTGGATCACACAGGCATGTGAAACAGTGAAACAGAACACCCAGGTGTTGCTCACTGTTCAATCACTAACATTACAGTAATAGTCTAGATTCTGTATTCATATGGATTCTACAAGGTAGTGGAGTGCAGATCTCTAGGAGCAGGGATTGAGTTAGACTGTGCAGGGCTGTAGATCTCTAGGATCAGGGATTGAGTTAGACTGTGCAGGGCTGTAGATCTCTAGGATCAGGGATTGAGTTTGACTGTGCAGGGCTGTAGATCTCTAGGAGCAGGATTTGAGTTACAATGTGCAGGCCCGTAGATCTCTAGGAGCAGGTATTGAGTTAGACTGTGCAGGGCTGTAGATCTCTAGGAGCAGGGATTGAGTTAGACTGTGCAGGGCTGTAGATCTCTAGGAGCAGGTATTGAGTTAGACTGTGCAGGGCTGTAGATCTCTAGGAGCAGGGATTGAGTTAGACTGTGCAGGGCTGTAGATCTCTAGGAGCAGGATTTGAGTTAGAATGTGCAGGACTGTAGATCTCTAGGAGCAGGATTTGAGTTAAACTGTGCAGGACTGTAGATCTCTAGGAGCAGGATTTGAGTTAGATTGTGCAGGGCTGTAGATCTTTAGGAGCAGGATTTGAGTTAGACTGTGCAGGGCTTTAGATCTTTAGGAGCAGGATTTGAGTTAAACTGGGCAGGACTGTAAATTTCTAGGAGCAGGATTTGAGTTAGACTAGGTAGTAGAGGCCCAGCAGCAGGGTTGGAGTTAGACTTTTCAGTACAGTATCTATAACTCCAATGGAACTTTCCTAGTTTCCTTCTGAGGGCAAAGTTTCAGCAGGGCTGATTTCAGCTGTGCTGATCTGAGCAGCTGAACACGTGAATGAAACCCACTATCTTCCATCTCAGCCACATTTCTGCTGCTCGGCTACACTCCACTCAGTCAGCAGTGTTATCAACCATCCCCTCTCAATCAGCAAGGAAGGCCAATGGAACCCCGAGTGCCAATCTGATTAGTCCTTCACAAAGTACATGGAACATAAAACAGGCTGGAACCAGAGTGGAAGATCGGGAGATGCAGGGAGACGCAGGGAGACGCAGGGAGACGCAGGGAGATGGACGAAGATGCAGGGAAATAGAGGAAGAAGCAGGGGGACACTGGGGGACACTTGGGGACACTGGGGGACACGGGGACGCAGGGGGACGCAGGGAGGTACTGGGAGCTGCCAGACTCATAAAGACCTGTGCCAGATGACAGATGAATGGAGAAACGCCATTTGGGAAAATGAATAGAGCATAAAACCAGGAGCCAACTTTTTCTGGACGTGCAGTCCACTTTGCCAGGAAAAGCAATCAGTCACTGAGTAGTGCTGAGTTTCGAAGCACTTCTTGAGAATCCTGAGCCAACCAGGAAAAGTAATAGATCAGCGAGAGGCTGTAAGCTGTCAGCAGTGGCGTAACAGCACGATCCAGGAACATGAGGCCACGAGTCTCAGCCTGCCCGTTGGTTGTGTTTCCCTCAGGAAAAGTAATCAATCTCAGATATGTGGCAGCTTCAATCACAGATACAGAGTATTGATCTCTCTCAGCTAGTGGCAAAAAAAAAAATCAAACTCCAGCCAGAATCAGGGGGCTTTCAGTTGATTAAACAACCTTTTGATGGAACACATGAACACACATGTTCACTCTGTGGTGTGGAGTGAGTCAGGGTGTGTTCACTCTGTGGTGTGGAGTGAGTCAGGGTGTGTTCACTCTGTGGTGTGGAGTGAGTCAGGGTGTGTTCACTCTGTGGTGTGGAGTGTGTCAGGGTGGGTCACTCTGTGGTGTGGAGTGAGTCAGGGTGTGTTCACTCTGTGGTGTGGAGTGAGTCAGGGTGTGTTCACTCTGTGGTGTGGAGTGTGTCAGGGTGGGTCACTCTGTGGTGTGGAGTGAGTCAGGGTGTGTTCACTCTGTGGTGTGGAGTGAGTCAGGGTGTGTCACTCTGTGGTGTGGAGTGAGTCAGGGTGTGTCACTCTGTGGTGTGGAGTGAGTCAGGGTGTGTCACTCTGTGGTGTGGAGTGAGTCAGGGTGTGTCACTCTGTGGTGTGGAGTGAGTCAGGGTGTGTCACTCTGTGGTGTGGAGTGAGTCAGGGTGTGTCACTCTGTGGTGTGGAGTGAGTCAGGGTGTGTCACTCTGTGGTGTGGAGTGAGTCAGGGTGTGTTCACCCTGGTGTGGAGTGAGTCAGGGTGTGTTCACTCTGTGGTGTGGAGTGAGTCAGGGTGTGTCACTCTGTGGTGTGGAGTGTGTCAGGGTGTGTTCACCCTGGTGTGGAGTGTGTCAGGGTGTGTTCACTCTGTGGTGTGGAGTGTGTCAGGGTGTGTTCACTCTGTGGTGTGGAGTGTGTCAGGGTGTGTCACTCTGTGGTGTGGAGTGTGTCAGGGTGTGTTCACCCTGGTGTGGAGTGTGTCAGGGGTGTGTCACTCTGTGGTGTGGAGTGAGTCAGGGTGTGTTCACTCTGTGGTGTGGAGTGAGTCAGGGTGTGTTCACTCTGTGGTGTGGAGTGTGTCAGGGTGTGTTCACTCTGTGGTGTGGAGTGTGTCAGGGTGTGTTCACTCTGTGGTGTGGAGTGTGTCAGGGTGTGTTCACTCTGTGGTGTGGAGTGTGTCAGGGTGTGTTCACTCTGTGGTGTGGAGTGTGTCAGGGTGTGTTCACTCTGTGGTGTGGAGTGAGTCAGGGTGTGTTCACTCTGTGGTGTGGAGTGAGTCAGGGTGTGTTCACTGTAACTCCAGCTTCCTTTCATATCAGTGAGGGGTTTCAAAACCTGCAATGCCAGCTGTCTCCACACCACACAGGTCTATTACTTCTCTGATGCAGATGAGACTTACTGTCATACTGAATATGTGTGCAGTGTGATGTCAGACCGAGACACACACCCTGTCAGTAAACAAAAACATTGAACAAGAACTGAACTGACACTTCATTCCACAGCTACCTTGTTGTGCTGTCATTCAGCAAAATCGAGTGCTTATACTGCTTTAACACACCTGACCCAACACTGCAGTTTAGTGTTAATACAGCTCCAACACACCTGACCCAACACTGCAGTTTAGTGTTAATGCAGCTCCAACACACCTGACCCAACACTGCACAGTTTAGTGTTAATGCAGCTCCAACACACCTGACCCAACACTGCAGTTTAGTGTTAATGCAGCTCCAACACACCTGACCCAACACTGCAGTTTAGTGTTAATGCAGCTCCAACACACCTGACCAAACACTGCAGTTTAGTGTTAATGCAGCTCCAACACACCTGACCCAACACTGCAGTTTAGTGTTAATGCAGCTCCAACACACCTGACCCAACACTGCAGTTTAGTGTTAATGTTGACCCAACACTGCAGTTAATGCAGCTCCAACACACCTGACCCAACACTGCAGTTTAGTGTTAATGCAGCTCCAACACACCTGACCCAACACTGCAGTTTAGTGTTAATGCAGCTCCAACACACCTGACCCAACACTGCAGTTTAGTGTTAATGCAGCTCCAACACACCTGACCCAACACTGCAGTTTAGTGTTAATGCAGCTCCAACACACCTGACCCAACACTGCAGTTTAGTGTTAATGCAGCTCCAACACACCTGACCCAACACTGCAGTTTAGTGTTAATGCAGCTCCAACACACCTGACCCAACACTGCAGTTTAGTGTTAATGCAGCTCCAACACACCTGACCCAACACTGCAGTTTAGTGTTAATGCAGCTCCAACACACCTGACCCAACACTGCAGTTTAGTGTTAATGCAGCTCCAACACAACACACCTCCCCCAACACTGCAGTTTAGTGTTAATGCAGCTCCAACACACCTGACCCAACACTGCAGTTTAGTGTTAATGCAGCTCCAACACACCTGACCCAACACTGCAGTTTAGTGTTAATGCAGCTCCAACACACCTGACCCAACACTGCAGTTTAGTGTTAATGCAGCTCCAACACACCTGACCCAACACTGCAGTTTAGTGTTAATGCAGCTCCAACACACCTGACCCAACACTGCTGCAGTTTAGTGTTAATGCAGCTCCAACACACCTGACCCAACACTGCAGTTTAGTGTTAATGCAGCTCCAACACACCTGACCCAACACTGCAGTTTAGTGTAATGCAGCTCCAACACACCTACACTGCAGCTGCAGCTCCAACACACCTGACCCAACACTGCAGTTTAGTGCTCCAACACACCTGACCCAACACTGCAGTTTAGTGTTAGTGTAGCTCCAACACACCTGACCCAACACTGCAGTTTAGTGTTAATGCAGCTCCAACACACCTGACCCAACACTGCAGTTTAGTGTTAATGCAGCTCCAACACACCTGACCCAACACTGCAGTTTAGTGTTAATGCAGCTCCAACACACCTGACCCAACACTGCACAGTTTAGTGTTAATGCAGCTCCAACACACCTGACCCAACACTGCAGTTTAGTGTTAATGCAGCTCCAACACACCTGACCCAACACTGCAGTTTAGTGTTAATGCACCCAACACTCCATGCAGCTCCAACACACCTGACCCAACACTGCAGTTTAGTGTTAATGCAGCTCCAACACACCTGACCCAACACTGCAGTTTAGTGTTAATGCAGCTCCAACACACCTGACCCAACACTGCAGTTTAGTGTGCATTAATGCACCTGACCCAACACTGCACAGTTTAGTGTTAATGCAGCCCAACACCTGAGCCCAACCAGTTTTAGTGTTAATGCAGCTCCAACACACCTGACCCAACACTGCAGTTTAGTGTTAATGCAGCTCCAACACACCTGACCCAACACTGCACAGTTTAGTGTTAATGCAGCTCCAACACACCTGACCCAACACTGCACAGTTTAGTGTTAATGCAGCTCCAACACACCTGACCCAACACTGCAGTTTAGTGTTAATGCAGCTCCAACACACCTGACCCAACACTGCAGTGTTAATGCAGCTCCAGTTTAGTGTTAATGCACACCTGACCCAACACTGCAGTTAATGCATGCAGCCAACACACCTGACCCAACACTGCACAGTTTAGTGTTAATGCAGCTCCAACACACCTGACCCAACACTGCACAGTTTAGTGTTAATGCAGCTCCAACACACCTGACCCAACACTGCACAGTTTAGTGTTAATGCAGCTCCAACACACCTGACCCAACACTGCACAGTTTAGTGTTAATGCAGCTCCAACACACCTGACCCAACACTGCAGTTTAGTGTTAATGCAGCTCCAACACACCTGACCCAACACTGCAGTTTAGTGTTAATGCAGCTCCAACACACCTGACCCAACACTGCAGTTTAGTGTTAATGCAGCTCCAACACACCTGACCCAACACTGCACAGTTTAGTGTTAATGCAGCTCCAACACACCTGACCCAACACTGCACAGTTTAGTGTTAATGCAGCTCCAACACACCTGACCCAACACTGCACAGTTTAGTGTTAAAGCTCCAACACACCTGCAGCTAGTGTTAATGCCAACACACCTGACCCAACACTGCACAGTTTAGTGTTAATGCAGCTCCAACACACCTGACCCAACACTGCCTGCAGTTTAGTGTTAATGCAGCTCCAACACACCTGACCCAACACTGCAGTTTAGTGTTAATGCAGCTCCAACACACCTGACCCAACACTGCACAGTTTAGTGTTAATGCAGCTCCAACACACCTGACCCAACACTGCAGTTTAGTGTTAATGCAGCTCCAACACACCTGACCCAACACTGCACAGTTTAGTGTTAATGCAGCTCCAACACACCTGACCCAACACTGCACAGTTTAGTGTTAATGCAGCTCCAACACACCACACACCTGACCCAACACTGCACAGTTTAGTGTTAATGCAGCTCCAACACACCTGACCCAACACTGCACAGTTTAGTGTTTATACTGCAGTAACACATCTGGTCCAACATCTGGTCCAACATAATCTTTTCACCGCTGTGAAGATTAGAAACAATAGTGAACTGAACAGAGATGTTGCTGTAGGGGGCACTGTGGCCACATGTTTAAACACACACACACACACACACACACACACACACTGTACACTGATCTGTCTTATAACAGGTTGTGCAGCTGCTTGAGTTGAAAAGCATTGCAACCATACATAAATGACCTGAGTCAGTCTGTCTCTCTCTCTGTAATTCTCTCTAACATGCCGTCTGTCTGTCTGACTCTGTCTCTAACTACCTGTCTCTCTCTCTGTAATTCTCTCCAACATGCTGTCTGTCTGTCTGACTCTGTCTCTAACTCCCTGTCTCTCTCTCTAATTCCGTCTGTGTAACTCAAGCTCTGTTTAGCTCTGTCTGTCTTCCTGACTAATGCTTTCTGTGTTGCCTGTGCTAGGTGTGTAGCTATGCTGATTCTTTGCTAGGTGGTGTGTGTGAAGCTGTGCTTATCCTGTCTTTGATGGCTGTGTTTTGTATGCAGCTATGCTGATGCAGTGTTTGATGGCTGTGTTGTGTATGGAGCTATGCTGATGCAGTGTTTGATGGCTGTGTTGTGTATGCAGCTATGCTAATGCAGTGTTTGATGGCTATGTTGTGTATGCAGCTATGCTAATGCAGTGTTTGATGGCTATGTTGTGTATGCAGCTATGCTGATGCAGTGTTTGATGGCTGTGTTGTGTATGCAGCTATGCTGATGCAGTGTTTGATGGCTGTGTTGTGTATGGAGCTATGCTGATGCAGTGTTTGATGGCTGTGTTGTGTATGCAGCTATGCTGATGCAGTGTTTGATGGCTGTGTTGTGTATGCAGCTATGCTGATGCAGTGTTTGATGGCTGTGTTGTGTATGCAGCTATGCTGATGCAGTGTTTGATGGCTGTGTTGTGTATGCAGCTATGCTGATGCAGTGTTTGATGGCTGTGTTGTGTATGCAGCTATGCTGATGCAGTGTTTGATGGCTGTGTTGTGTATGCAGCTATGCTGATGCAGTGTTTGATGGCTGTGTTGTGTATGCAGCTATGCTGATGCAGTGTTTGATGGCTGTGTTGTGTATGCAGCTATGCTAATGCAGTGTTTGATGGCTATGTTGTGTATGCAGCTATGCTGATGCAGTGTTTGATGGTTGTGTTAGATGTGTAGCTGTGCTAATATGTTGAGTCTTCTCTTATCGCTCTGTAATGCGATGCTTTATTGGAGTGGACCGAGGGGGGGGGGGGGGGTTGTCAATCATTTAGAGCGACAGAAGGAATTATCCTAGTCTGAAAATCAATCAGCTCAATGTGGGCGGCCTGATCAGTTTCATCCTTTATGGAACAACTGGGGAAACACCTCTGCAGTTATACTCAAGTACACAGGTACACAGGTACACAGGT
>JAGXOD010000118.1:280000-300000 GCA_020368025.1 Brachyhypopomus occidentalis
TCCTTTTCCCTCAGACTCGTGTGGTCACTCCCTTTTCAGTTTGCACTCCTCATCCGTCACACATCCAGTAGTTTATAAGTTGTTAAGTTATATTTTATAACCTGCAGCAAATTTGTCGTAGAATTCTTCTTGTCCAAATAGATAATTTAGTTGGAACTGTTTTGAATGACTAACCCTAGACCCTAGACCATAAATAAACTCTAACCCTGAACATTCCTTGGGGAGAAGAGAAGCAGAACTAGCTAGTTAAGTTACTCTTATCCTAAAGTTGTTAGCAAGCTATTAACACGCTATGAAAGGATAGTACAGTGGCTGGGTGAGTTTACCATGTCTGCATATGTATTTGGAGACGAGAGTGAAAGTGTGCAGATTCAGATGCAACTACATATATGATTAATGTTAAAGTTTTTGAATCTTGTCTTTATTAGTCACATATTACGTATCAGTTTTGTCATTTTCCTGCTGACAACATTTACATTTGCATGTGACTCTCTGCTACTTCTGCATCACCTTTTTAGCAGAATACGTGATTTCTGATTTTAGAGTTAGAGACAAACACAATGTATTTGTGTAAGAGACAAACACAATGTATTTGTGTAAGAGACAAACATTATGTATGTGTGTGAGTTACAGTCAAACACAATGTGTGTGAGTTACAGTCAAACACAATGTGTGTGAGTTACAGTCAAACACAATGTGTGTGAGTTACAGTCAAACACAATGTGTGTGAGTTACAGTCAAACACAATGTGTGTGTGTTACAGCCAAACACAATGTGTGTGAGTTACAGTCAAACACAATGTGTGTGAGTTACAGTCAAACACAATGTGTGTGAGTTACAGTCAAACACAATGTGTGTGTGTTACAGTCAAACACAATGTGTGTGTGTTACAGTCAAACACAATGTGTGCGTGTTACAGTCAAACACAATGTGTGTGTGTTACAGTCAAACACAATGTGTGTGTGTTACAGTCAAACACAATGTGTGTGAGTTACAGTCAAACACAATGTGTGTGTGTTACAGTCAAACACAATGCCCCAACTACCCCACTACCCCACTACTCCACTACCCCACTACCCCACTACCCCACACCCCAACTACCCCACTCCCAGACTACTCCACTACCCCACACCCCCACCCCTACCCCACACCCCAACTACCCCACTCCCAGACTACCCCACTACCCCACTACTCCACTACCCCACTACTCCACTACCCCACACCCCAACTACCCCACTACCCCACTACCCCACACCCCAACTACCCCACTACCCCACTACCCCACTACTCCACTACCCCACACCCCAACTACCCCACTACCCCCACTACCCCACTACCCCACTACCCCACACCCCAACTACCCCACACCCCTACCCCACTACCCCACTACTCCACTACCCCACTACCCCACACCCCAACTACCCCACTCCCAGACTACCCCACTACCCCACATCCAGACTACACATCCACCTGTCCAACTACTCAAAGGTGTGTCTGTCTCTCTTTATGTCACCTGGTTAATATTAAACTTTTGTTTTGTGTCTCCATCAGTATTAATGCTCTGTTGTTGTTTACGGCTCGGGAAGTTTTAAATATGAGCATTATCATTATCTACAGTGCTACAGATATCCAAGGAAAACCTCATTAATGGTAGTAGTACAAGGGGTGTGTGCGTGTGTGCGTGTGCGTGTGTGCGCGCGTGTGTTTATGTGCGTGTGTGCGTGTGTGCGTGTGTGCGTGTGTGCGCGTGTGTGCGCGTGTGTTTATGTGCGTGTGTGCTGAAAAAATGAAAACTGCCATGTAGAGTTAGGAAGGAGGTTGTCACATCCACCTCTCAGAACAGCCTGAGGGAAAATGCCCGGAGGAAACGTGCAAACACAATATAACAAACAAACACACACACACACACACACACACACACTTGTGGAGTGTGTAGGAGAAATGGTACACTGTGGCCTCAGGGAGCAGCATGGCATTGTGTTGGCATAGCGACAGGGTCCCACTATACTCAACTGAACTGGCTGATGTTCAACACATGATGCACGTCCAGTGACACACACACACACACACACACACACACACACACACACACACACACACACACACACACACACACACACACACACACACACACACACACACACACACACACACACACACACACACTTACACACACACACACACACACACACACACACACACACACACACACACACACACACACACACACACACACACACACACACACACACACACACACACACACACACACACACACACACACACACACACACACACACTTACACACACACACCCTGTATTCTCTAGATATGGTACACACACACACACACCCTGTATTTTCTAGATATGGTACACACACACACACACACCCTGGTGGTCTTTGTCATTCACTTAATCTCTCTGTCTGTTTCTGTCTGTTGTGTCTTCATGTCTCTGTGCCTCTGCGTTCCTTCTCTCTCTCTGTCTCTCTCTCTCTCTCTCTCTCTCTCTCTCTCTCTCTCTCTCTCCCTCCCTCTCTCTCTCTCTCTCTCTCTCTCTCTCCCTCTCTCTCCCCCTCTCTCTCCCTCTCTCCTACACTCTCTCTCTCATCCTCTCCCTTGTTGCTTTTTTTCTGCTGATGAATCTCTAGCAGAGATGGATGGATGGAGGGAGCAGATGGGGATGGAGGGGATGGAGGGAGGGAATGGATGGAGGAGAGGGAGGGGATGGAGGGAGGTACAGAATGATGGATTAGAAGGAGAGTCAGAACAGATAAGTGAATTAGATAAGGAAGTAAAAATGGTGTTGAATGCACTGCTGAATAAAACACACACATAAACACACACACACATAAACACACACACATCAACACACACACAGCACAGACACACACACATAAACACACACACATAAACACACACACAAACACACACAGGCACACGCACACATAAACACACACAAACACACACAGGCACACACACACACATAAACACACAAACACACAGCACACACGCACAGAGCAACAAACTAATCTGACCTCAGGTCTCCTCTATAAATTCATCTCAGAATTATAGTCTACAGGATTATATCAGTATGTGAGTGAGAGAGTCAGGAAGAGATGCCATTGCACCCTGTTAGAATGATTCTTTTAGCTTCCCACTGGAGAGATGCACTCAGCTGTGCGTGTGTATGTGTGTATGTGTGCGTGTGTATGTATGCATGTGTGTGTGTGTGTGTGTGGGTGTGTGTGTGTGAGTGCGTGTGTGTGTGTGCTTGCTTGTGTGTGTATGCATATGTGTGTGCTTGTGTGTGTGTGTGTGTAAGCATGTGTGTGTGTGTGTAAGCATGTGTGTGTGTGTGTGTTAGTCCTTCTGCATATTTAACTGTGGACCACGACTGACTGAGAGCTTCAGCTCTGCATTGGCATCATCACATTCTCCACCGCACAGTTTAATGCTTTATCTGCTCCAACACACCTGGTCCCCCCTCTTACACACACACACACACACACACACATACATGCTGATTCAACTCATCCATTTGTAATAAGGAGTTTAATTAATTAATAATTTGGGTTTAATTAATGCAACTGCTGGTGGCCCAGAGGAGACTGTGTGAACACCAAACAAACACAACACAGTAAACAAAATGTTCACAACATAAAACAAACTAATAAATGTCCATGCACACATGTCCAGTGAGGGGCAGGTGAGTGGGGCAGGTGAGTGGGGCAGAAGAGCAGCTAGAGCGGTTGACATTAGTGAGGTCAGTATAGGATAGTGTGTGTATCTAGTGTAGTATGTGTGTGTGTGTAGTACGTATATGTGTAGTATGTAGTATAGTATGTATGTGTGTAGTGTGGATGAAGGAGCTCAGCTGCTGGACAGGTCACTGTAAAGGACTGTAAAAGTCTTTAAAGGACTGTAAAGTTTTCTGTCCTAACACACTTGCAGATTTTGAGGTTCTCCTCTGCGTGAGGAGATTCCATTACAAACAGAGTATTATAGGTCCATCCTATAAGCGCTTAAACACGGGGATTTCAACAGCATTCTCAACCTGATTTGTTTGCTAATTCACTCCTGCAGAGTGTTAATGAGGGGCAGTGCCCTTTCTGTGTGTGTGTGTGTGTGTGTATGTGTGGATGCATGTGTGTGAGTGAGAGTCAGAGAGATGGTGGAGGAGGAGACCTGTGAACTGGTGGAGAATCTGTAGATCTCTGATTTACATGCAGCCCAGCAAGAGCACTGTCTCACACGATTGATGTTCACCATTCCATATCCACTTCTCTCTGTGCCCTCCATCTCTCTCTCTCTTCCTCCCTCCCTCTCTCTCTCCCACTCTCCTCTCTCTCTGTGCCCTCCATCTCTCTCTCTCTCCCTCCCTCTCTCTCTCTCCCCCTCTCTCTCTCACCCTATCTCCTTCTCTCTCTCTCCCTCCCTCCCTCTCTCTTTCTCTCCCTCTTTCTCCCTCTTTGGCTCAGGGATGGGTGGAGCGGAGATGAGATAAGAGATGAATGGAAACACAGGGAAGCCATTAGTAGTTCTGGTCCTGATTCAGTAACCATGGTGAGACAAACAGAGTTGCAGGAGGTTGAACACGGTCGGGTTGCATGGAAACTGTCCTGAGGTTGTCCTGAGGCTGTCCTGAGGCTGTCCTGAGGCTGTCCTGAGGCTGTCCTGAGGCTGTCCTGAAGCTGTCCTGAAGCTGTCCTGAAGCTGTCCTGAGGTTGTCCTGAGGTTGTCCTGAGGTTGTCCTGAGCTGTCCTGAGCTGTCCTGAAGCTGTCCTGAGGCTGTCCTGAGCTGTCCTGAGCTGTCCTGAGCTGTCCTGAGCTGTCCTGAGGCTGTCCTGAGGCTGTCCTGAAGCTGTCCTGAGGCTGTCCTGAGCTGTCCTGAGCTGTCCTGAAGCTCTCCTGAAGCTGTCCTGAAGCTCTCCTGAGGCTGTCCTGAAGCTGTCCTGAGACTGTCCTGAGGCTGTCCTGAGCTGTCCTGAAGCTCTCCTGAAGCTCTCCTGAAGCTCTCCTGAGGCTGTCCTGAGGCTGTCCTGAGGCTGTCCTGAGGCTGTCCTGAGCTCTCCTGAAGCTGTCCTGAGCTGTCCTGAGCTGTCCTTTGAGTGTTAAAGACCTTCAGTATTTACATGTGTCCTCCTCATGCAGCTCTGCGTTAGGGTTACAAAAAAATTAATTTACTAAAGTTGCCGTAATGTCAGTTTTGATTTTCACCCCAATTGACATTAGGGTTACCCTAACCCTAACCCTAACCCTAGTGATCACTAGGGGCTGTGGTGCCCAGAGCGGTGGGCAGCCCTAGCCCAGCGCTGGGGAGTTGGGGTTAAGTGTCTTGCTCAAGGGCACTTCAGTCATGGCCTGGGAATCGAACCTACAACCCTCCGTTCACACCCTAACCCTATAACCTCTAACTCTATAACTACTAAACCCATAACCCTGTAACTACTAAACCCCTAACTCTATAACTACTAAACCCATAACCCTGTAACTACTAAACCCCTAACCCTGTAACTACTAAACCCCTAACTCTATAACTACTAAACCCATAACCCTGTAACTACTAAACCCATAACCCTGTAACTACTAAACCCATAACCCTGTAACTACTAAACCCATAACCCTGTAACTACTAAACCCATAACCCTGTAACCACTAAACCCATAACCCTGTAACCACTAAACCCATAACCCTGTAACTACTAAACCCATAACCCTATAACTACTAAACCCATAACCCTGTAACTACTAAACCCATAACCCTGTAACCACTAAACCCCTAATTCTGTAACTATCAAATTTAACACTGAATCCTGTAACCGTTAAACCCCTAACCCTATAACCACTAAACCCCTAACCCTATAACTACTAAACCCCTAACCCTGTAACCACTAAACCCCTAACCCTATAACTACTAAACCCCTAACCCTATAACTACTAAACCCCTAACCCAGTAACCATTTAACACTTTACCCAGTAAATATTAAACCGATAGTCCTGTAAATCCCTAATCCTATAAACATTAAATTCACAACTTTGTAAACCTTGTATACATATGGGCCATAACCACAGAGTGGGAGAAGGAGAAGTAGAAGTAGAGAGTGGAGAGATAGAAAGAGAGAAGTGGAGAGATAGGGAGCGAGAGAAAGATAGAACAAGAGATGGAGAGAGGGAGAATGAGAGACGGAGAGAGGGAGAGACAGAGAGAGAGAGAGGGAGGGAGAGAGAGAGAGGGAGGGGGGAGAGAGAGAAAGAGAGGGAGAGAGAGAGAGAGAGGGATGAGAGAGAGAGGGAGAGAGGGAGGGAGGGGTTGTTAATCGCTTTAGTGGCCTGTGATAAGTATAAAGAGTCTAAAGAAGCTCAATACTCATTTACTTACAATTTATCAGAGCAGGACCCATGAGAGGAGAGTGGACATCACTGCATGCTAATACACCACTCACACACACACACACACACTAACACACACACACACACACACACACGCACCACTCAAGAGGACAGAGGTTCTGATATATACACCTTTTCACTTGTAGTCACACTCCTGGTAACCTCTGTCTCTTTTTACACACACACACACACACACTTGAGTAAAGGATCATGTCATGATTAAGATGTGTGTGCAGTTAAAGGAAATCGATCAGAGGCAAAAGGAAGGTGTGTGTGTGTAAACAAAACTCAAACTACACGCTTCACCCACACAGTCAATGAACACAAATCAACTCACTCCTCTCTCTCCCTCCCTCCCTCTCTCTCTCCCTCTCTCTAGCTGTCTCTACCCCTCTCTCAATCTGTATTTTTCTCTCTCTCTTTCTTTTTCTCTTTCTTTATGTCTGTGTTTCTCTCAGGACCTGTGAGAATTTGTTACCTTGTTGCCTTTTGATAAAAAAACAGAAATGTTTGTGTGTGCATGTGAGAGTGAAAGAATATGCAGGTGTGTGTGTGTGTGTGTGTGTGTGTGTGTGTGTGTACTTCCCCACAACATTTGCACCTATGACCTTGTTTGAGAGTGTGTGTTGCCTGCCTGACTGTGCTGGACGTTTGGTGATAAGTGAAGTGTTTGTTAATTTATTATATTGTTAATTTATTTATGGAGTATTGATCTAAACCCTGTGAGGATACTCCAGCAATGAGACTGAGCATCAACCAATCACAACTCACTATCTGATCAGGAGGGAAAACACTCTGCCAATTGCAACTCAGAATCTGATAAGGAGGGAAAACACTCAGCCAATCACAACTCACTATTTGATTAAGAGGGAAAACACATTCCACCACCTCAATTCTTATATCTCCCAACAACTCTCTGTCTCTTTCTCTCTGTCTCTTTCTCTCTGTGTCTCTCTGTCTCTCAAATTAAACTTCAAATGTTAATTCCAATGAATTGCAATAAACAGAATTATTAAAATTATAAACTGATAAACCTGTCAAGACAACAAAAGTGAATGTTGTAAAGCTTTGTATACACACAGTTCTCTTCATTTATTACAGTGGACTAGTGCAGGACGTTGTCCTCTTGGACATCTGTGTCTGTCACACTGTGAATGTGTCTGTGTGTCTGTGACACTGTGAATGTGTCTGTGTGTCTGTGACACTGTGTTGTCTGTGACACTGTGAATGTGTCTGTGTGTCTGTCACACTGTGAATGTGTCTGTGTGTCTGTGACACTGTGAATGTGTCTGTGTGTCTGTCACACTGTGAATGTGTCTGTGTGTCTGTGACACTGTGAATGTGTCTGTGTGTCTGTGACACTGTGAATGTGTCTGTGACACTGTGATGTCTGTGTGTCTGTGACACTGTGAATGTGTCTGTGTGTCTGTGACACTGTGAATGTGTCTGTGTGTCTGTCACACTGTGAATGTGTGTCTGTGTGTCTGTGACACTGTGAATGTGTCTGTGTGTCTGTCACACTGTGAATGTATCTGTGTGTCTGTGACACTGTGTTGTCTGTGTATCTGTGACACACATTTGCATTGTCCTGTAGAGGTTATTCATAAACTCTCGTCAGAACTTTGACAGAATCAGATCTGCAATGTGATACAATACAGTCACAGTTTCCTGAGTAGAACAGTTCAAAGGTCAGACACCAGTAATCACAACTTAAATGAACCCAACTAACCTTTAACCTCAAACCAATACCTAATGCTAATCCTTAGCCTAGCCCTAATCCTGACCCTGACCATAACCCTAATCCTGACTTTAACCCCAGCCAAAGTCCAGTTACAGAATCTTGTCAATAGCATGTCCATAACAACTTGTTGATGTTGTGATGGTGTATATTTTACCTGTTACGTGTTCAGAGACTTTTCAGGTTAACATCTACAGACACGAACACTCCAAACAAATTAAAAACCACTGAATTATGAACAAATCTTAGTTACACAGTTCATTAAAAGTCTCCTGATGGATCTACTGAGTGTGTTCAGATGTTTCATTGCTGCTACATCACTGACATGGTGCTAAGAGTCTGTTGAATGATGATTTGGTCTAACAAGGAGCTCGCAAAATAAAGTGTCATCAAATGACCACTCAGACACAGCACTGATGACCCTAGAGAAGACACAGCACTGATGACCCTAGAGAAGACACAGCACTGATGACCCTACAGAAGACACAGCACTGATGACCCTAGAGAAGACACAGCACTGATGACCCTAGAGAAGACACAGCTGATGACGCTGATGACCCTAGAGAAGACACAGCACTGATGACCCTAGAGAAGACACAGCACTGATGACCCTAGAGAAGACACAGCACTGATGACCCTACAGAAGACACAGCACTGATGACCCTAGAGAAGACACAGCACTGATGACCCTGACCCTGATGACCCTAGAGAAGACACAGCGATGATGACCCTAGAGAAGACACAGCGCTGATGACCCTAGAGAAGACACACCGCTGATGACCCAGAAGACACAGCTGATGACCCTGGATGACCCTAGAGAAGACACAGCGCTGATGACCCTAGAGAAGACACAGCGCTGATGACCCTAGAGAAGACACAGCACTGATGACCCTAGAGAAGACACAGCACTGATGACCCTAGAGAAGACACAGCACTGATGACCATAGAGAAGACACAGCGCTGATGACCCTAGAGAAGACACAGCACTGATGACCCTAGAGAAGACACAGCACTGATGACTACAGCAGACACAGCGCTGATGACCCTAGAGAAGACACACTGATGACCCTAGAGAAGACACAGCGCTGATGACCCTACAGAAGACACAGCGCTGATGACCCTAGAGAAGACACAGCGCTGATGACCCTAGAGAAGACACAGCACTGATGACCCTAGAGAAGACACAGCACTGATGACCCTAGAGAAGACACAGCACTGATGACCCTAGAGAAGACACAGCGCTGATGACCCTAGAGAAGACACAGCGCTGATGACCCTAGAGAAGACACAGCACTGATGACCCTAGAGAAGACACAGCACTGATGACCCTAGAGAAGACACAGCACTGATGACCCTAGAGAAGACACAGCACTGATGACCTAGAGCAGACACAGCGCTGATGAGAAGACACAGCGCTGATGACCCTAGAGAAGACACAGCACTGATGACCCTAGAGAAGACACAGCACTGATGACCTTACAGAAGACACAGCACTGATGACCATAGAGAAGACACAGCACTGATGACCCTACAGAAGACACAGCACCTACAGAAGACACAGCACTGATGACCCTACAGAAGACACAGCACTGATGACCATAGAGAAGACACAGCACTGATGACCATAGAGAAGACACAGCACTGATGACCATAGAGAAGACACAGCACTGATGACCATAGAGAAGACACAGCACTGATGACCATAGAGAAGACACAGCGCTGATGACCATAGAGAAGACACAGCACTGATGACCCTAGAGAAGACACAGCACTGATGACCCTACAGAAGACACAGCACTGATGACCCTAGAGAAGACACAGCACTGATGACCCTACAGAAGACACAGCACTGATGACCATAGAGAAGACACAGCACTGATGACCATAGAGAAGACACAGCACTGATGACCATAGAGAAGACACAGCACTGATGACCATAGAGAAGACACAGCACTGATGACCATAGAGAAGACACAGCACTGATGACCCTAGAGAAGACACAGCACTGATGACCCTAGAGAAGACACAGCACTGATGACCATAGAGAAGACACAGCACTGATGACCATAGAGAAGACACAGCACTCTAGATGATAGTTCGCACCTCCTCTCGACACTGAGACAACAGACAACACAGTGTCACAGACACAGACAACACAGTGTCACAGACAACACAGTGTCACAGACACAGACAACACAGTGTCACATACAACACAGTGTCACAGACACAGACAACACAGTGTCACAGACACAGACAACACAGTGTCACAGACACAGACAACACAGTGTCACATACAACACAGTGTCACAGACACAGACAACACAGTGTCACAGACACAGACAACACAGTTTCACAGACACAGACAACACAGTGTCACAGACACAGACAACACAGTGTCACAGACACAGACAACACAGTGTCACAGACAACACAGGGATTCAGGATTCAAAGAAGCTTTATTGGCATGACTGTAATTTACAACAATATTGCCAAAACTTCACACACACACACACTCACCACTCAGACACTTACCACACACACACACACACTCACACACTCGCTGCTCTCTGGGTACCCAGTGTCGTGTATACCTGCCCGTCTCTGTATCCAGGCAGGGCTCGCTGAGCTGATACTTGGTCAGGAAACATCTGTGGGTCTGACAGCCAGAAGATTCGGCTCCAGTCTGAACTCTGTTTGTATTGCATGGAAGCGTTCCAGCTTCCTCTGAGCCTGGGTGTGGTTCTCCCAGTGTGCTAGATAGCTGGGTGTGGTTCTCCCAGTGTGCTAGATAGCTGGGTGTGGTTCTCCCAGTGTGCTAGATAGCTGGGTGTGGGTCTGGTTGTCGGGGGTGTGAGGGGTGAGTCATTCACTATGATTACCTTACTACACATGCTACATATACTATAATCAGCATTCATTACAGTATGATCAGCACCTCACACTTACTGTAGACATGGGACTAAAAGCTTGTAAACCTGAAGCACAGAGTGAGGTATGGGGTCCACTCAGTAACCATGACTACACTAGACAGAAGTGAGGTATGGGGTCCACTCAGTAACCATGACTACACTAGATGACTGTGTGTCCCTGAAAAGCCATTGAGGTTAAGTGTGTATATATAAGTTAAGTACTGTATATATACACTATACTGCCAAAAGTGTTCACTCACCCATCCAAATGATCAGAATCAGGTGTTCCAATCACTTCCATGGCCACAGGTGTATAATATTAAGCACCCAGGCATGCAGACTGTTTTTACAAACATTTGTGAAAGAATGGGTCGCTCTCAGGAGCTCAGTGAATTCCAGCGTGGAACTGATGAACTTGACTGGCCTGCACAGAGTCCTGACCTCAACCCGATAGACCTTTGGGATGAATTAGAGCGGAGACTGAGAGCCAGACCTTCTCATCCAACATCAGTATGTGACCTCACAAATGCACTTCTGGAAGAATGGTCAAAAATCCCCATAAACACACTCCTAAACCTGGTGGACAGCCTTCCCAGAAGAGTTGAAGCTGTTCTAGCTGCAAAGGGTGGACCAACACCATATTGAACCCTATGGATTAGGAATGGGATGTCACTTAAGATCATATGTGAGTCAGTTTCACCTTTCATCAGTTCTCTCACCATAGAGGCAACATGATGCTGTCTCTCCAACCCACAGAAGTAGTGCAGCTCATCCAGGATGCCACATTAATGCGAGCTGTGGCAAGAAGGTTTGCTGTGTCTGTCAGCATAGTGTTGGGGTTAGGGTTAGGGTTGGGGTTAGGGGTGGGGATTAGTGTTGGGGTTAGGGTTGGGGATTAGGGGTGGGGATTAGTGTTGGGGTTAGGGGTGGGGATTAGGGTTGGGGTTAGGGGTGGGGATTAGGGTTGGGGTTAGGGTTGGGGTTAGGGGTGGGGGTTAGGGTTGGGGTTAGGGGTGGGGTTAGGGGTGGGGATTAAGGTTGGGGTTAGGGTTAGGGTTGGGGATTAGTGTTGGGGTTAGGGGTGGGGATTATGGTTGGGGTTAGGGTTGGGGTTGGGGTTAGGGCATGGAACCAGCGACAGGTTGGGATTTAGAAAGATAAATAAGCAGGAAGTTAGACACGTCTGCACTTAGACAAGACCGGTATTACACATATTGAGAGATAGACATGTCACGGATTAGATACACAGAGTTAGACAGGGCAGGGGATTAAACAGGATGGCAGTTAGACAGGTCAGGGGATTAAACAGGTTATAGATTAGACAGGTTGGGAGTTACACAGGTCAGGGGATTAGACAGGTTGGGTGTTAAACAGGTTATGGATTACTGCATTTACTGAAGAGAATGGAAAATGTCCCAAATCTTGTGGTAAGAAGACATGCGGTTCAAGGTGGTTCAAACAGGTTCAGTCTGGTTTACACTGGTTTATACTGGTTTTTGCTGTTTTTTTTGACACCTCTGAGTGGAGTTTCCATGTTCTCCCTGTGTCTGATATGCTGTCTGAGAATTGAAGTTTCTTGTGGAGAGTACACTGTGTGTGTGTGTGTGGAGGTTTCTGGTGGAGAGTACACTGTGTGTGTGTGTGTGTGTGGAGGTTTCTGGTGGAGAGTACACTGTGTGTGTGTGTGTGTGGAGGTTTCTGGTGGAGAGTACACTGTGTGTGTGTGGAGGTTTCTGGTGGAGAGTACACTGTGTGTGTGTGTGTGTGTGTGTGTGTGTGTGTGTGTGGAGGTTTCTGGTGGAGAGTACACGGTGTGTGTGTGTGTGTGTGTTGAGGTTTCTGGTGGAGAGTACACGGTGTGTGTGTGTTGAGGTTTCTGGTGGAGAGTACACTGTGTGTGTGTGTGTGGAGGTTTCTGGTGGAGAGTACACTGTGTGTGTGTGTGTGTGGAGGTTTCTGGTGGAGAGTACACTGTGTGTGTGTGTGTGGAGGTTTCTGGTGGAGAGTACACTGTGTGTGTGTGTGTGTGTGTGTGTGTGTGGAGGTTTCTGGTGGAGAGTACACTGTGTGTGTGTGTGTGTGGAGGTTTCTGGTGGAGAGTACACGGTGTGTGTGTGTGTGGAGGTTTCTGGTGGAGAGTACACTGTGTGTGTGTGTGTGTGTGTGTGTGTGTGGAGGTTTCTGGTGGAGAGTACACTGTGTGTGTGTGTGTGGAGGTTTCTGGTGGAGAGTACACTGTGTGTGTGTGTGGAGGTTTCTGGTGGAGAGTACACTGTGTGTGTGTGTGGAGGTTTCTGGTGGAGAGTACACTGTGTGTGTGTGTGTGGAGGTTTCTGGTGGAGAGTACACTGTGTGTGTGTGTGTGTGTGTGGAGGTTTCTGGTGGAGAGTACACTGTGTGTGTGTGTGTGTGTGGAGGTTTCTGGTGGAGAGTACACTGTGTGTGTGTGTGTGGAGGTTTCTGGTGGAGAGTACACTGTGTGTGTGTGTGTGGAGGTTTCTGGTGGAGAGTACACTGTGTGTGTGTGTGGAGGTTTCTGGTGGAGAGTACACTGTGTGTGTGTGTGTGTGGAGGTTTCTGGTGGAGAGTACACTGTGTGTGTGTGTGGAGGTTTCTGGTGGAGAGTACACGGTGTGTGTGTGTGGAGGTTTCTGGTGGAGAGTACACGGTGTGTGTGTGTGGAGGTTTCTGGTGGAGAGTACACTGTGTGTGTGTGTGGAGGTTTCTGGTGGAGAGTACACTGTGTGTGTGTGGAGGTTTCTGGTGGAGAGTACACTGTGTGTGTGTGTGGAGGTATCTGGCGACTTTGGGTATCTTGAAAGCCGCTACATCAATCTTACTTTCCTTCATTCACTCTGCAGTGCAGGGCCACACGAGGCGTTCAGACCGACCCAGTCCGGCGTACGTGGGTGAGGTCCAGAGGTGCCCAAACGGCAGTGAAACAAGTCCAGTTCGATTCATTTGGACTCGTGAGTCCCCGAGGTGTTGGAGTGTGACCCAGAGGTGCTGACAAGTTTGCAGCTGTCTGAAGTGCCACTGATGTAGCTGCTATAGCTAATGTAGGTGATGTAGCTGCTGTAACTGCTGTAGCTGCTGTAGCTGCTGGAGTTGCTGTAGCTGCTGTAGCTGATGTAGCTGATGTAGCTAATCTTAGCTGATGTAGCTGCTATAGCTAATGTAGGTGATGTAGCTGCTGTAACTGCTGTAGCTGCTGTGCTGCTGGAGTTGCTGGAGTTGCTGTAGCTGCTGTAGCTGCTGTAGCTGATGTAGCTGATGTAGCTGCTGTAACTGCTGTAACTGCTGGAGTTGCTGTAGTTGCTGTAGCTGCTGTAGCTGCTGGAGTTGCTGTAGTTGCTGTAGCTGCTGTAGCTGCTGGAGTTGCTGTAGTTGCTGTAGCTGCTGCTGTAGCTGCTGGAGTTGCTGTAGTTGCTGTAGCTGCTGTAGCTGATGTAGCTGCTGTAACTGCTGTAGCTGCTGTAGTTGCTGTAGCTGCTGTAGTTGATGTAGCTGCTGTAGCTGCTGTAGCTGCTGTAGCTGATGTAGCTGATGTAGCTGATGTAGCTGCTGTAGCTGATGTAGCTGCTGTAGCTGCTGTAGCTGATGTAGCTGATGTAGCTGCTGTAGCTGATGTAGCTGCTGTAGCTGATGTAGCTGCTGTAGCTGATGTAGCTGCTGTAGCTGCTGTAGCTGCTGTAGCTGATGTAGCTGATGTAGCTGATGTAGCTGCTGTAACTGATGTAGCTGATGTAGCTGATGTAGCTGCTGTAGCTGATGTAGCTGCTGTAGCTGATGTAGCTGCTGTAGCTGATGTAGCTGCTGTAGCTGATGTAGCTGATGTAGCTGATGTAGCTGCTGTAGCTGCTGTAGCTGATGTAGCTGATGTAGCTGATGTAGCTGATAGCTGCTGTGCTGATGTAGCTGATGTAGCTGATGTAGCTGCTGTAGCTGATGTAGCTGTAGCTGTAGCTGATGTAGCTGCTGATGTAGCTGCTGTAGCTGCTGCTGTAGCTGATGTAGCTGATGTAGCTGATGTAGCTGATGTAGCTGCTGTAGCTGCTGTAGCTGATGTAGCTGCTGTAGCTGCTGTAGCTGCTGTAGCTGATGTAGCTGATGTAGCTGCTGTAGCTGATGTAGCTGATGTAGCTGATGTAGCTGTTGTAGCTGATGTAGCTGATGTAGCTGCTGCTGATGTAGCTGATGTAGCTGCTCTGATGTAGCTGATGTAGCTGATGTAGCTGTTGTAGCTGTTGTAGCTGCTGTAGCTGCTGTAGCTGATGTAGCTGTTGTAGCTGTTGTAGCTGTTGTAGCTGATGTAGCTGATGTAGCTGATGTAGCTGTATGTAGCTGCTGTAGCTGCTGTAGCTGTTGTAGCTGTTGTAGCTGATGTAGCTGCTGTAGCTGATGTAGCTGATGTAGCTGTTGTAGCTGTTGTAGCTGTTGTAGCTGCTGTAGCTGATGTAGCTGCTGTAGCTGATGTAGCTGATGTAGCTGATGTAGCTGCTGTAGCTGATGTAGCTGATGTAGCTCTGGGTTTGCAGCTGAGTCAATTAACATTTGCTGCCAGCCAAACAGAATGAACTTCAACTACTGAGAGGAAAAGAAGCAAAACTCGGTTTGTAACGATGACACAGTGACAAACGTTCATTAACAGGAGCAGATGAACAAAGTGTGATATGACACAGTGACAAACGTTCATTAACAGGAGCAGATGAACAAAGTGTGATTGTCAGTAATACTGGGGCCTTTTGACACGTTGGGCTTTGACAATGTCAAACAATCTGGATGGCACAGAGAGATTTATTTATTTAAATGTTTCTTTATTTAAGTTTTTTTTTTTTTTATGTGTGTGTGTGTGTGTGTGTGTGTGTGTGTGTGTGTGTGTGTGTGTGTGTGTTCGGGCCACTCATGAGTACATTCACACGTGTGTGTGTTTCACACACTCTCCATGGACTAGAGGAAGGTGATTATCATTTTAGCTCTCACAGATGCACACACAGATGTGTGCAGTCAGGATGAGTTTGGTAAGAATCATCTGTCCTCCTGTCTGATTAATGTAGTGACATGCAGTGAAGCTCGATGATGAACTCTGTCACTAAACCACACACACACTCATGCGCACACACACACACACACACACAGTCTCTGCATCGTCTAACACATGCAGGTGTATGTTTGTAGGTGTGTATGCAGGTGTGTGTGTGTGTATGTAGGTGTATGCGAGGTGTGTGTGTGTGTGTGTGTGTGTGGGTGTCTATGCAGGTGTATGTGAGAGTGCGTGTGTGTCTGTGAGTGTGTGTGTGTGTGTGTGTGTCTGAGAGTGCGTGTGTGTTTTCCCAGTAAATGTCTGCATATGAACTGCCATTGGATGAACTGAAATATGAAATATATGGATAGAGTGAAAGAGACACAGAGAGACAGACAGACACACAGACACACAGACACACAGACACACAGACACACACAGAGAGACAGACAGACAGACAGACAGACAGAGAGTAAAATATTCCAGTACATTGTTGAGAGATGTGAGACCACCAGTAAAATTCAGAATACACCTATGATTTAGAAGCGTGTGTGTGTGTGTGTGTGTGTGTGTGTGTGTGTGTGTGTGTGTGTGTGTGTGTGTGTGTGTGTGTGTGTGTGATTTATTAGGCGTGTGCCGTTCTGGGAGATGGACTGATTACATTTCACAGCACACTGCCTCCGCCTGTCCCATTGCCGCGGCAACACGGGGGCGGCCCTTCAGAGATCTCCCGCCTCCCCTCCCTCTCTCATCCTCTTTTCTCCCCCTCTCCCTCCCTCTCCCTCTCTCCCTCTCCCCCCCCCCTTTCTCTCTCCCTATATGCCCATATTGCTTTTTCAGCATCTTTCTCCTGTTTACCTGGGTGTCACAGACTGGAATGTATCCATTCTATCTCTTTCTTCATCTCTTTTTCCTCTCTCTCTCTCTCTCTCTCTCTCTCTCCTTCACTCCCTCCCTCTCTTTCCCTCCATGTCCCTCCCTTCTCTCCCTCTCTCTCTATCTCCCCCTCTCTCTCTCTCCCTATCTCTCCCTCTCTCCTTCTATCCCTCCCTCTCTTTCCCTCCATGTCCCTCCCTTCTCTCCCTCTCTCTCTCTCTCTCTCCATCTCTCCCTCTCTCTCTCTCTCTCTCCATCTCTCCCTCTCTCCCTCTACTCCACATGCCCTCCAGCAGCTGTTTGGTGTGAACCTCTTTGGCATCCACATACTCTTTAATTTTTACATCCCACATCTCAGCCAAAGTGTGTGTGTGTGTGTGTGTGTGTGTGCGCTTCATCCCCTGTGGATCTTAGCTTAATTGTTGGCTCTCATTCTTGGGTCTGGGCAATCCATCAACATTCTGTGTGTGTGTGTGTGTGTGTGCACGTGCATGTGTGTGTGTGTGTGCATGCTCATGCATGTGCCCATGTGTTTCTGTTCTGGTTGGTGCGTGTGTGTGTGTGTGTGTGTGATGGGTTGAGAGAGGAGAGAGAGAGCTGGTGTTCTCACTCTCAGTCATTGTAATATGGTACTATGCATTGGGGAGTAGGTCATGTGTTTGCCACTTGGTGGCGCTGTGGTATCAGTAGGTGACATTAGACTGGTTTAGATGAAGCGCACACACACACCTGTCTCAGAGCACTACAACCTGTCTGAAATCAATTACTCTGGCTAACAGGCTAGCTGTGTCTTCCTTCTGCTGTTAGCCACTCCACTAAATTGCATATGCTGTGTGATTAGTGGTAGCCAAAGCCAGACCAGTCGCTGGTGTTAGCTGCTTAACATCTGCTGTGTGCTGCACATGTTGGTGTGGTCCACTAACACCACAGTCTCAGTCTGATAAAGAAGTATGTCCATTCTGTAAGAACTGGAGGTGTTTGAACCATACAGGTTTAGGAGTAGGGGTAGGTGTAGGTGTAAGAGTGGGGTAGGTATAGGGTTAAGTGTAATTGGTTATACTTGGTTATAGGGTTAAGTGTAGTTGGTAATTGGTAGGGGTAGGGTGTAGGGTAGGGTGTATGCTGTAGGGTCTAGGGTGTATGCTGTAGGGTCTAGGGTGTAGGGTGTATGGTTTTTTAAGGCGTAGGGTTTAGGGTGTATGGTTTAGGATGTATGGTGTAGGGTTTTTGCTGTAGGGTGCATGGTTTAGGGTGTATGGTGTAGGGTGTATGGTGCATGGTTTAGGGTGTATGATTTAGGGTGTATGGTGTAGGGCGTATGCTGTAGGGTGTAGGGTGTATGGTGCATGGTGTAGGGTGTATGGTGCATGGTTTAGGGTGTATGATTTAGGGTGTATGGTGTATGGTGTAGGGCATATGCTGTAGGGTGTAGGGTGTATGGTTTAGGATGTAGGGTGTATGGTTTAGGATGTATGGTGTAGGGTGTATGGTGCATGGTTTAGGGTGTATGGTGTAGGGTGTATGGTGCATGGTTTAGGGTGTATGATTTAGGGTGTATGGTGTAGGGCGTATGCTGTAGGGTGTATGGTTTAGGATGTATTGTGTAGGGTGTATGGTGCATGGTGTAGGGCATATGCTGTAGGGTTTAGGGTGTATGGTTTAGGATGTAGGGTGTATGGTGCATGGTTTAGGGTGTATGGTGTAGGGTGTATGGTTTATGGTGTAGGGTGAATGGTGCATGGTGTAGGGTGTATGCTGTAGGGCGTATGCTGTAGGGTGTAGGGTGAATGGTGTAGGACGTATGCTGTAGGGTGTAGGGTGGTGTAGAGTGGAGTGCCGGGTTGACTCTTGAGTGTGTGGGTATGTATACATGTGTGTGAGTGTGTGGGTATGTATACATGTGTGTGTGTGTGTGTGTGTGTGTGTGGGTATGTATACATTTGTGTGAGTGTGTGGGTATGTATACATGTGTGTGTGTGTGTGTGTGTGTGTGTGGGTATGTATACATTTGTGTGTGCACGTGTGTGCAGGTGAGTCTCTGTGTGTGCGTGTGTGTGTGTGTAAGAGAGCAATCTGCTGCAGTATTGATTTTCTCCAGCTGGTTCCTGATTGAGCAGCCTGAGTGAGATGGTTAGAGCAACACACACACACACACACACACACACACAGAACAGTGCAACTACCATGGTGCTCAATCAAAAGGCCCTAATCAATCATCATTTTTCAAATTAATCAAATTATCACAGCTGCCCTGTTAATCCACCTGGTCTCTCCAGGTTCCTGATCAGGTTCCTGAGCAGGTTCCTCGTGCAGGTTCCTGATCAGGTTCCTCGTGCAGGTTCCTGATCAGGTTCCTCGTGCAGGTTCCTCGTGCAGGTTCCTCGTGCAGGTTCCTGATCAGGTTCCTCGTGCAGGTTCCTCGAGCAGGTTCCTCGTGCAGGTTCCTCGAGCAGGTTCCTGATCAGGTTCCTCGTGCAGGTTCCTCGTGCAGGTTCCTCGTGCAGGTTCCTCGAGCAGGTTCCTCGAGCAGGTTCCTCGTGCAGGTTCCTCGTGCAGGTTCCTGAGCAGGTTCCTGATCAGGTTCCTCGTGCAGGTTCCTCGTGCAGGTTCCTCGTGCAGGTTCCTCGAGCAGGTTCCTCGTGCAGGTTCCTCGTGCAGGTTCCTGATCAGGTTCCCCGTTCAGGTTCCCGATCAGGTTTCCCGTGCAGGTTCCTCGAGCAGGTTCCTCGTGCAGGTTCCTCGTGCAGGTTCCTCGTGCAGGTTCCTGATCAGGTTCCTCGTGCAGGTTCCTGATCAGGTTCCTCGTGCAGGTTCCTCGTGCAGGTTCCTCGTGCAGGTTCCTGATCAGGTTCCTCGTGCAGGTTCCTAATCAGGTTCCTCGTGCAGCCTCCTTGAGCAGGTTCCTTGAGCAGATCTTCTGTCCTATCTGATTATCTATGTATCTCCTACATGATTCCCCAATTAGGCAGAAGGTTTATTTGCAGACTTCTCCGCCAGTGCATTCCCAATTAGGCTGATCTCACCAGTGCTGGGGCCCTCACCTCATTACCCTCTCCCATCTCC
>JAGXOD010000118.1:315000-317500 GCA_020368025.1 Brachyhypopomus occidentalis
CACGCCACCTTTAACTCACACAACAGAGACAGGGTTACACCCCACCTTTAACTCACACAACAGAGGGTTACACCCCACCTTTAACTCACACAACAGAGACAGGGTTACACCCCACCTTTAACTCACACAACAGAGGGTTACACTCCACCTTTAACTCACACAACAGAGGGTTTCACGCCACCTTTAACTCACACAACAGAGACAGGGTTACACCCCACCTTTAACTCTAGAGTGAGGTTTCACACTACCTGTACCAGTTTACCTGCCACAGTGCAGATTTTACACCACTAACCCAATTTCATAGCGCTCTCTCTCTCTCTCTCTGGAAATAAAGCTAATGTGCAGTGTATTTGTACACACGGCTCTCAGCAGTGTGTGTTTCTGTGCTCATGTGCAGGACAGTTAAAACTCCTACTCAGTCTGGGAGCAGATCTCCAGTTTGGAGAAAAGAACTGAGATTCAACTTTAGCAACTTTCAAGTACAACGGGATAAAACAAAACACTCTCACTGGTGAGTTTGTCTTACAGTCAGAATCATCCAAATGCCATCACAGGTGGACACACCCAACCTTTAACCATAACATTTAATCCCAAGCCTTAACCCTACCATTTAACCCCAATACCAATCCTTAATGCTAACCTTTAAGCCCAACATTTAACCCCAACCCCTAACCCCAATCCTAACCCTTGACTCCAACACTAACCCTTAATCCCAAGCCTAGCCCTTTAACCCTTAATCCAAATCCTAACCCTTTACCCCTTAATCACAACCCTATCCCTTTTACCGTTGATCCCAACCCTAATCCTTTAACCATTAATCCCAATCCTAATCTAAACCTCTCTGCAGTACATGTGGAGCTCCACCTCCCCATGTCTTCACAAATTACTTTGTATTTCAATTATTTATTATCAGTACAAACACACAACAGTTATTGCTTTTCTCTGTGTGAGTTTGAGTGTGTGCATGTGTGTGTGCGTGCATGCATGTGTGCGTGCATGCATGCATGTGTGTGTGTGCATGCATGCATGCATGTGTGCGTGCATGCATGTGTGTGTGTGCATGCATGTGTGTGTGTGTGTGCACATGGATGTGTGTGTGTGTGTGTTTTGGAGGATTACGTCAAAATTAAATTTAGTTCCTCGGAGTTGGAAGCAACAAGGGAAATCAGTGCGACTGAATACACTCATCACTGAAAACGTCTCCACATATGCATAGAGGTAAACACACCCACACGCACATACAAACACACACGCACAAATACACACGCACACACAATCACACGCACACACACACGCACCCCCACGGACACACACACACGCACCCCCACGGACACACGCACCCCCACGGACACACACACACACAATCACACGCACACACAATCACATGCACACAAACACACACACGCACACCCCACACCCACATGCACACACCCCCACGGACATACACACACATGCACACGCGCACACACACACACACAGACAGACACACTGTGGCCCTTACCTCTGATCTCAGGGGCTAGAGGGATGAATACCAACAACATGCTAACAACAAGTTTATGGGATTTAGCTGCTTATGCTAGCTTGCTAGTAGTTTTATTTCCACACTACAACAGTTTTATGCCATAAACACACGGGTTACACATGATTAATGAGTTATCTGATTTCAAATCATGTTGCCTTAGCTTTAGCTTTACCAGTTATATCCAAAATGTAGGTTTGTGTTAGTCAGTTAGTTCATGTTTAGCTTCCTCGGTGTAACGCTAGCGTGAGTTGTGAATTAGCCAGTGTGCTGCTGCCACTAATGAACTGAAGGTTCAAGGTGAACTGTTACCCTACTTCACATCAGTCACATTATAAAGTCCCCAGTCATGCGTTGTGTTATAAAGTCCCCAGTCATGTGCTGTGTTATAAAGTCCCCAGTCGTGTGCTGTGTTATAAAGTCCCCAGTCATGTGCTGTGTTATAAAGTCCCCAGTCATGCGCTGTGTTATAAAGTCCCCAGTCGTGCGCTGTGTTATAAAGTCCCCAGTCGTGCGCTGTGTTATAAAGTCCCCAGTCGTGCGCTGTGTTATAAAGTCCCCAGTCATGCGCTGTGTTATAAAGTCCCCAGTCGTCCGCTGTGTTATAAAGTCCCCAGTCGTCCGCTGTGTTATAAAGTCCCCAGTCGTGCGCTGTGTTATAAAGTCCCCAGTCATGCGTTGTGTTATAAAGTCCCCAGTCATGCGTTGTGTTATAAAGTCCCCAGTCATGTGCTGTGTTATAAAGTCCCCAGTCATGTGCTGTGTTATAAAGTCCCCAGTCATGCGTTGTGTTATAAAGTCCCCAGTCATGCGTTGTGTTATAAAGTCCCCAGTCATGTGCTGTGTTATAAAGTCCCCAGTCATGTGCTGTGTTATAAAGTCCCCAGTCATCATGTGTTATGTGTTATAAAGTCCCCAGTCATGTGTTGTGTTATAAAGTTATAAAGTCATGTGTTGTGTTATAAAGTCCCCAGTCCGTTG
>JAGXOD010000118.1:327500-335000 GCA_020368025.1 Brachyhypopomus occidentalis
CATTAGTCCATCTCACCAGGACACACAGCGATGACATAAGAGTGTCATTGGGAATGGTGAGATGTCCCTGAGGAGAGGGAAGGTAGGCAGGAGTGAGGGGATCGTACCAACCAGAAGGGAACAAGACAGTGACTCATCAACCAGAAGTCCATCTCACCAGGACACACAGCGATGACATATTGGGAATGGTGAGATGTTCGCATCAACCAGAAGGGAATGGTGAGATGTCCCTGACACACAGCGATGACATAAGAGGTCATTGGGAATGGTGAGATGTGAGGAGAGGGAAGGTAGGCAGGAGTGAGGGATCGTACCAACCAGAAGGGAACAAGACAGTGACTCATTAGTCCATCTCACCAGGACACACAGCGATGACATAAGAGTGTCATTGGGAATGGTGAGATGTCCCTGAGGAGAGGGAAGGTAGGCAGGAGTGAGGGATCGTACCAACCAGAAGGGAACAAGACAGTGACTCATTAGTCCATCTCACCAGGACACACAGCGATGACATAAGAGTGTCATTGGGAATGGTGAGATGTCCCTGAGGAGAGGAAGGTAGGCAGGAGTGAGGGATCGTACCAACCAGAAGGGAACAAGACAGTGACTCATTAGTCCATCTCACCAGGACACACAGCGATGACATAAGAGTGTCATTGGGAATGGTGAGATGTCCCTGAGGAGAGGGAAGGTAGGCAGGAGTGAGGAGGGGATCGTACCAACCAGAAGGGAACAAGACAGTGACTCATTAGTCCATCTCACCAGGACACACAGCGATGACATAAGAGTGTCATTGGGAATGGTGAGATGTCCCCTGAGGAGAGGGAAGGTAGGCAGGAGTGAGGGGATCGTACCAACCAGAAGGGAACAAGACAGTGACTCATTAGTCCATCTCACCAGGACACACAGCGATGACATAAGAGTGTCATTGGGAATGGTGAGATGTCCCTGAGGAGAGGGAAGGTAGGCAGGAGTGAGGGGATCGTACCAACCAGAAGGGAACATAACATATGCTGTGGGCAGCTACAAGTACTCTGGAATTAAACAGGCAAGTGGGAACCATGAAGAGGTCACCAGGAAGCTACAGAGAGTGAGACAGGTCCTGAGAAGAGTGAGACAGGTCTTGAGAAACCAGCTGAATTGTGAGATGGACAACACTGACTTCAAGACAAGGAACCTCCTCACAATACATTGAGGGTTTCATCCCAAATCCAGCACTCTGAGGCTGTAGACTAAGCATACGGAGGGGGGAGCAGGACTAGCGAAGCATCAGAGCAGCTATCAGGACAACACCACCAAGATCCAGGACCAAAGTGACACGGTGCTTAGGGAGAAGCTCAAACAGCAGGAACCGGAGGAGGAGAGGAACGAGGAGGATGAGGAGGTGCAGGTGCATCATGGGAGGATAAACCCCTGCACAGCATGTACCACCAGTGAATAATGTCTCTGTCTGATATGGAGAAATCGCACCACTGACTGGACAAGGCTGGACAGGAAGACAGCACAGAGGCGGTAACCATGGCAGCACAGGATCAAGCTCTCAATACAAGATCAATAGAGGCTGGATCCACCACAGCAGACAGGAGCCCAGACGAGATGATCCAGCACTGTACAGTGGGGTACGAGATGCTAGCAGGCAGCATGGAGCGCCACAACCACGAGGCTGGATCTGTCCACAGGAACATCTGTGCCAAGTTTGGGTAGGTAGTCCCAAGGTTAAAGTGGGACACTCCATAAAGTGGTGAATAACAACAATACGATCCTGTGGGACATCCAGGTACAAAGTCATAAAAAGGTAATGACGTCATGGCGATGGACCAGTGGCAGAAAGGCCGTGTCATACATGTAATAGAGACGCAGCACTGCCAAGACTGTCTCATGCGGAACACCATATTTTACTTTAATAACTTTTATAATCTCAGAACATTCATTAAGTACAAAGGCAGAATGGTAAAGATCTGTCAGACTTAAACAGAGTTCTTATCCTCAACTGTCAACTGTAATTTCAGATGTGGCAGATATTATGTCATTACAAAAGACAACAAAAAGAGCATTTGGGTTGAGCTCTGCTTGGTATGTCACCATCAGGACGAGCTGGTGGACTAGCAGGGGTAGACGCATTATTTAGTGAGTCTGAGTGAATGTTTTCTGTTGTCTTGTATGATCATGAATAAATGGTTAAACACATGATCATAATGTTCTATATACCTTCTCTGTTGTTTCACAGATGTACCCTGTGCTTTCTCTGCTTCACAGATGTACCCTGTGCTTTCTCTTCTTCACAGATGTACCCTGTGCTTTCTCTGCTTCACAGATGTACCCTGTGCTTTCTCTGTTTCACAGATGTACCCTGTGCGTTCTCTGTTTCACAGATGTACCCTGTGCTTTCTCTTCTTCACAGATGTACCCTGTGCCTTCTCTGCTTCACAGATGTACCCTGTGCTTTCTCTGCTTCACAGATGATGTGCTTTCTCACAGATGTACCCTGTGCTTTCTCTGTTTCACAGATGTACCCTGTGCTTTCTCTGCTTCACAGATGTACCCTGTGCTTTCTCTGTTTCACAGATGTACCCTGTGCTTTCTCTTCTTCACAGATGTACCCTGTGCTTTCTCTGTTTCACAGATGTACCCTGTGCTTTCTCTGTTTCACAGATGTACCCTGTGCTTTCTCTGTTTCAGATGTACCCTGCTTTTCTCTGTTTCACAGATGTACCCTGCTTTCTCTGCTTTCTCTGTTTCACAGATGTACCCTGTGCGTTCTCTGTTTCACAGATGTACCCTGTGCGTTCTCTGTTTCACAGATGTACCCTGTGCTTTCTCTGCTTCACAGATGTAGCCTGTGCCTATATATATATATATATGTTTATCTCTGTGTATCTGTCTATCTCTCTGTTTATCTCTGTGTGTATATACATCTGTTTTTCTGTTTTTGTTTCTCTGTATCTCTCTCTCTGTATCTCTCTGTTTATCTCTCTCTCTGTATCTCTCTGTTTATCTCTCTGTGTGTATCTCTCTCTCTCTGTATCTCTCTGTTTATCTCTCTGTGTGTATCTCTCTGTATCTCTCTGTCTGTATCTCTCTCTGTTTATCTCTCTGTTTATCTCTCTGTTTGTCTCTCTATTTCTGTTTCTCTCTGTTTATCTCTCTGTTTATCTCTCTGTTTATCTGTGTTCACCTCTCTGTTTATCTCTCTGTTTATCTCTCTGTGTGTATCTCTCTCTGTATCTCTCTGTTTATCTCTCTGTGTGTATCTCTCTCTCTCTCTGTATCTCTCTGTTTATCTCTCTGTGTGTATCTCTCTCTCTCTCTGTATCTCTCTGTTTATCTCTCTGTGTGTATCTCTCTGTTTATCTCTCTCTGTGTATCTCTCTCTCTCTCTGTATCTCTCTGTTTATCTCTCTGTGTGTATCTCTCTCTCTGTATCTCTCTGTGTGTATCTCTCTCTGTATCTCTCTGTTTATCTCTCTGTGTGTATCTCTCTCTCTCTGTATCTCTCTGTTTATCTCTCTGTGTGTATCTCTCTCTGTATCTCTCTGTTTATCTCTGTGTGTATCTCTCTCTCTCTCTGTATCTCTCTGTTTATCTCTCTGTGTATCTCTTTCTCTCTGTGAATATGTTTATCTCTCTGTGTGTATCTCTCTCTCTCTCTCTGTTTATCTCTCTGTATCTCTCTCTGTATCTCTCTGTTTATCTCTCTGTGTGTCTCTCTCTCTCTCTGTATCTCTCTGTGTGTCTCTCTCTCTATCTCTCTGTGTGTATCTCTCTCTCTCTCTCTCTCTGTTTATCTCTCTGTTTATCTCTCTGTGTGTATCTCTCTCTCTCTCTGTATCTCTCTGTTTATCTCTCTGTGTGTATCTCTCTCTGTATCTCTGTTTATCTCTCTGTGTGTATCTGTTTATCTCTCTGTATCTCTCTGTTTATCTCTCTGTTTATCTCTCTCTGTGTATATCTCTCTGTTTATCTCTGTGTGTATCTCTCTGTTTATCTCTCTGTGTATCTCTCTATCTCTCTCTCTCTGTATCTCTCTGTTTATCTCTCTGTGTGTATCTGTATCTCTCTGTGTGTATCTCTCTCTCTCTGTATATCTCTGTTTATCTCTCTGTGTGTATCTCTCTCTGTGTATCTCTTTCTCTCTGTGAATATGTTTATCTCTCTGTGTGTATCTCTCTCTGTATCTCTCTGTATCTCTTTCTCTCTCTCTCTGTTTATCTCTCTGTGTGTATCTCTCTCTGTATCTCTCTGTTTATCTCTCTGTGTGTATCTCTCTCTGTATCTCTCTGTTTATCTCTCTGTGTGTCTCTCTCTCTCTGTTTCTCTCTCTGTGTGTATCTCTCTCTCTCTCTGTATCTCTCTGTTTATCTCTCTGTGTATCTCTCTGTATCTCTCTGTTTATCTCTCTGTGTGTATCTCTTTCTCTCTGTGAATATGTTTATCTCTCTGTGTGTATCTCTCTCTGTATCTCTCTGTGTGTATCTCTTTCTCTCTGTGAATATGTTTATCTCTCTGTGTGTATCTCTCTCTGTGTGTATCTCTCTCTCTGTGTGTATCTCTCTGTATCTCTCTCTCTGTATCTCTCTCTGTTTATCTCTCTGTGTGTATCTCTCTCTCTCTGTATCTCTCTGTCTCTCTCTGTATCTCTCTGTTGTGTATCTCTCTGTTTATCTCTCTGTGTGTATCTCTCTCTCTGTATCTCTCTGTTTATCTCTCTGTGTGTATCTCTCTCTGTATCTCTCTGTTTATCTCTCTGTGTGTATCTCTCTCTGTATCTCTCTGTTTATCTCTCTGTGTGTATCTCTTTCTCTCTGTGAATATGTTTATCTCTCTGTGTGTATCTCTCTCTCTCTGTATATCTCTGTTTATCTCTCTGTGTGTATCTCTCTCTGTATCTCTCTGTTTATCTCTCTGTGTGTATCTCTTTCTCTCTGTGAATATGTTTATCTCTCTGTGTGTATCTCTCTCTGTATCTCTCTGTTTATCTCTCTGTGTGTATCTCTCTCTCTCTGTATCTCTCTGTTTATCTGTCTGTCTGAATCTCTCTCTGATTGAGTGAACAGAAAAAAGTACTCAGATTAGTAATGTAATACACACACACACACACACACACACACACACACACACACACACACACACACACACACACACACACACACACATGCAGCACATACGCACATACATATGAACACAAGCACATACACACGCACACACACACGTACACGAGACAGCAGAGGTAGAGTGAAGAGACGACAGCAACCAAACTCACTCACAGGGGAGTGAGATGTGTGAGAGCAGACAGGCCAGGGGAGTGAGGTGTGTGAGAGCAGACAGGTCAGGGGAGTGAGATGTGTGAGAGCAGTGTGAGAGAAATTATTATGATAATGTCATCTTAATCATGTCATTATATTATTTCAGATCATCATGAACTGTATGATTTAGTCTAAGTCATTCTGACTAGCAGAAGGACCATAATCTGTTAGTAAGTGTGATTCAGTGTAACCATGAGTCTTATGTTTAGCTCACACATTTGTATATGGACAGGATGAAAAGGGCAAAAGCCCTATGTCAACCGTTTGACAGTAGTCTGCCCAGTCGGGCCTTCAGCTGTCTCCATGTATAACTGAGACATCAGTTTCTTCCGTCGGAACCTAAAGGAAGCCCCATATCTGGAGATATACACAAGTAGACAAAACAGGCTACTAGGTGCGTGTTCGGCGTACATGCTGTTTTCAAGGCAACCTGTCTGCCGGAATTGCTGATGTTGTGTTCTTGTAATGTATTTAAGGGAGGGAGCGCCCCTCTCTTAGTTATGGAGAACTTCGTACTAGACGAAGCTCTCACTTTGCTTTGCTACTTTCTTTATTTATTTATTTCATATTTTATGCCTTTTAATAAATTACTCATTTAATTCAGTTAACCACGTCTGAGTCCTCAATTGATTTTCAGAAATTTCCACGACAGCAGACAGGCCAGGGGAGTGAGGTGTGTGAGAGCAGACAGGTCAGGGGAGTGAGGTGTGTGAGAGCAGACAGGCCAGGGGAGTGAGGTGTGTGAGAGCAGACAGGTCAGGGGAGTGAGATGTGTGAGAGCAGACAGGTCAGAGGAGTGAGGTGTGATTAGAGCAGACAGGTCAGGGGAGTGAGGTGTGTGAGAGCAGACAGGTCAGGGGAGTGAGGTGTGTGAGAGCAGACAGGTCAGGGGAGTGAGGTGTGTGAGAGCAGACAGGTCAGGGAGTGAGGTGTGAGAGCAGACAGGCCAGGGGAGTGAGGTGTGTGAGAGCAGACAGGTCAGGGGAGTGAGGTGTGATTATGTGACACTGGATGTTGGATGTTAATTATCCATGAACAGGATTATTAATATTAGACTTGATAGAATGTGACGAAACAAAGTCAGAGAGACGTGAGCAGATCAAAGGCATTTAGTGAGCACACGCTAACATACACATGGGCTGGACACAGGTGGGGGTCAGAGTCCATGACACTCCTCAACATGTCCACAGGGAACTCCAGGAACAGGCAGGCGTTAAGACGGGAATCCAAACGACCAAACCCGAGGTAGCAGGTTAGAGACGACACCAGGAGCAGGAATAGAGGTCGATATGACCTCATGACACTGTACCAGTTCTGCACAACTAAGGGAAGGGAAAGTGGTCTTAAATATACTAGGACAGGAACAATCAATAATCTAGTGATGATCGTGTGATGGCTGTTCGGGCTGGGAAGAGTGAAGGATTCTGGGTGTTGTAGTTATGTTGGTTCAGTGATGTAAGATAGAATTCATTCATGTATTGTATATATTATATATATATATATATAATATAATAGATATAATATATATATGTGTGTGTGTGTGTGTGTGTGTGTGTAAATATATGAAGACAAGCCAAGCATGCAATACAATTAAATGAATAAATATGCATCTCCCCCTCTCCCCTCTGTCTCTCTATCAGTCCCATCTCTCTTCACCTCTCTCTCTCCCACTCTCACTCTGCCTCTCATCTCTCTCTATTCCTCACCCTCTGTTTCTCTACCTCTCTCCCTCCCTCCCTCCCTCTCCATCACTCTCTCTCTCTCTCTCCCTCTCTCATCCGTGCTTCAGGAAGGGGTTCAGTGCAGATTAAAGAGCAGTGCTCTTCAGCAGGGAGTGCAGGGTGTTATTACTATTACCACCCATTACATCATTACACCCTCTTTCCTTTTCTCTCTCCCTCTCTCTCTCTCTCTCCCCCTCTCTCCCTCCCTTCTCCTCTCTTCCTCCCTAATTCCCTCTCTCTTCCTCTTCCCCACTATGTCTGCTACAGATGATTAAAATGCTGCTTCTGTTCCATTTGAGTCTTGCAAAAATATCTCAGACTAAAGAAAAAAAGACAAAGCCAGGATGAGAGAGAGGGAGAGGAAGAGCGGAAAATGGAGGGAGAGAGAGGGAGAGGAAGATGGAGAGAGAGAGAGAGAAAGATGGAGGGAGAAGGAGGGAGAAGGAGGGAGAGAGAGGAAGAGAGGAAGATGGAGA
>JAGXOD010000118.1:337500-352500 GCA_020368025.1 Brachyhypopomus occidentalis
CACTGTATTCATACTGTGGTGTAGTACACACTGCATCCAGATTCTGGTGTAGTACACACTGTATCCAGACTCTGGTGTAGTACACACTGTATCCAGACTCTGGTGTAGTACACACTGTATCCAGACTCTGGTGTAGTACACACTGTATCCAGACTCTGCTGTAGTACACACTGTATTCATACTGTGGTGTAGTACATACTGTATCCAGACTCTGGTGTAGTACACACTGTATCCAGACTCTGCTGTAGTACACACTGTATTCATACTGTGGTGTAGTACACACTGTATCCAGACTGTGGTGTAGTACATACTGTATCCAGACTCTGGTGTAGTACACACTGTATCCAGACTCTGCTGTAGTACACACTGTATCCAAACTCTGGTGTAGTACACACTGTATCCAGACTGTGGTGTAGTACACACTGTATTCATACTGTGGTGTAGTACACACTGTATCCAGACTGTGGTGTAGTACACACTGTATCCTGTGTCCTGCTCTTATACGTATTATGTTAGTGTTTCAGGAATGTGTTCTTCATACTAGTAGACTGGTTCCTAACCTGATAGACTGGTTCCAAACCCAGTAGACTGGTTCTTAACCCAATAGACTGGTTCCTAACCCAGTAGACTGGTTCTTAACCCAATAGACTGGTTCCTAACCCAGTAGACTGGTTCTTAACCTGATAGACTGGTTCCTAACCCAGTAGACTGGTTCTTAACCCAATAGACTGGTTCCAAACCCAGTAGACTGGTTCCTAACCCAGTAGACTGGATCCTAACCCAGTAGACTGGTTCCTCCAGTCTTGTCCACACAGCTGTCAGATCAGCCATGTGCTACCCATGTGCCATGTGCTGCATCTTTGTAATAAAAGCCACTTGGCCCCTGGAAGGCTTACACCCTGGTCACAGCTAGCAGGGCGCAATTAACATGATGTCGTATGAATGAGACTGACTGATTCTTACAATTCTTCTGACCTGTTGGTATTTGGATGTCAAGTGTCTCTGCACTACAGTCTAGAGGTTCTACCAGAACATAATTGCAGCACTCGGGCGAGGAGAGAGAGGATTCCAACATTCCCAGAAGCCCAAGGCATTCTGAAGATACACAGCACAGATAAGAGGGACACTCACATTTCTGTCATGTTAATTCCTTATTAAAGGAGATACAAATATGTCACTGTGAAAGATTGCCTCTTATACGAGGTCTCTCTCACTCTTCCCTCTCACACACACACACACACACACACACACTGTTCCCTCTCTCTCTCACACACACACTCCCTCACTCTTACTGTCTCTCCCCTCTCTCAAATTCCAAAAACATCATAGACATGAATCATATTTAACGACTGGTGCCAAACCAATGACCAGAATTAACATTTTAAGTGATTTAAAAAAGAGTTGAAAATGAGAATGAGAAATTAAAGTTATTAAACATACAATTAAAAAGCTCAATATTTCCCATACTCTCTCTCCTTCCCTTATCTCACTCTTTCTCACACCCACTCACTCTTTCCCATACACTCTCTCTCTCACTCTTTCTCACACACTCACCCCCCCTCACACATACACACTCACTCTCTCCGTCTTTCAATTCAATCCAATTCAATGGTGCTTTATTGGCATAACAAATAGGCACATTTGCATTGCCAAAGCTATTCACACTTATACACTCTCTCCCTCTCTCACACACACTCACTCTCTCTCACACACACTCAGTCTCACACACACTCACTCTCTCTCTCACGCACACTCACTATCTCTCATACAAACACTCACTCTCTCTCATACACACTCTCTCCCTCTCTCACACACACTCACTCTCTCTCACACACACACACTCTCTCCCTCTCACACACACTCACTCTTTCTCATACACACACTCTCTCCCTCTCACACACACTCACTCTCTCTGTCACACACTCTCCCCTCTCTCTCACACACACACATTCACTCTCTCTTCCCTCTCTCTCTCTCTCTCTCTTACACATACACACACACACAAACACACTCACACTGTCTCTCTCCCTCTCTCACTCTTGTTGGAAAGGTTAAATCATTTAATCCCATTAGGGGATTTCTCGTTAATCCACAGTATGGGTAATGGAATTACTGGATTATTTACCACATGAATATTTTTGCCCATTTACTCAATTAACACAAACTTGGAGATTCATTAAAACTGCCGACCCGAAGCTTCTATTACTGTAAACAACTTTGTGGATGAATCTGCAGTGAATGTAATATCACAGCAGAAAATATGGAAGTGAAGTAGAATCTGCGTCTGCGTTTCTGAGATGCAGTGTCTGCGTGTCTGCACCAGGACTGTCTATGTCTGCCTTTCTCCATGGCAACACTCGTGTTAGTGTAGTGTTTGTTAATCCAGAATGAATTAAACTACAGAAAACCTATACCAATATTCTGCTAACAGAGATTCATCTGTAATTTGGATCAGATTTATCACCACTTTTGAGGTATGATGTTATGTGGCCTTTATTTCAGATCTTGGGAAATTTAGCAGAACTGAAATCTGGTTGAAGTTTTAGATGGCTGTGTTTAAGCATTTCTGGCATAATCAGGCCAGGTGCAGAAGCATGGTTTACCTTTAGCTCCTTACCTTGATTTTTGAGTTTTGAAATTTGAATTGAAGAATCTAGTTGGGTTTATTCTTTACCGATTGTTATAATGTTCTAAGTAATTTCTATGCAAACACATTTGTTCTCTGTTGCATACATATATAAGGCTATACACATATACACACACCTATACACACACATCCCTATACACACACACACACCCCTATACACACACAACCCTACACACACACACACCCCTATACACACACAACCCTACACACACACACACACCCCTATACACACACACACACTCCTATACACACACACCCCTACACACACACACCCCTACACACACACACACACACACACACACACACACACACACACACACACACACACACACACACACACACACACACACACACACACACACACACACACACACACACACACACACACACACACACACACACACACACACACACACACACACACACACACACACACACACACACACACACCCACACACACACACACACACACCCCACACACACACACACACACACACACACACACACACACCCCTATACACACACACACACACACACACACACACACACCCCTATACACACAGTCCTCAGCTAAATGTTAACATGGAGTTGTGATCTTTCTCTCTCTCTCTCTCTCTCTTCTCTCCGCTGCTGATGATTGACCCGCCAAGCGCGTACTGATCATCTCTGGAATAATATTTCATAACGTGTATTATGCAATGAGCCCACACACACACACACACACACACACACACACACACACACACACACACACACACACACACACACACACACACACACACACACACACACACACACACACACACACACACACACACACACACACACACACACACACACACACACACACACACACACCTGTATTATTCATCTTTTGGCCTAGTTCCAGTGCCCATGTTCAGTCTTCTAAACTAATGTGGATGCTACTGTGTGTTCAAATGCCAGTTTGTGAATGTTAGCATGTATTTGAATGTTAGCAGGTCTTTGAATGTTAGCATGTATTTGAATGCTAGCATGTATTTGAATGTTAGCAGGTCTTTGAATGTTAGCATGTATTTGAATGCTAGCATGTATTTGAATGTTAGCAGGTCTTTGAATGTTAGCATGTATTTGAATGCTAGCAGGTCTTTGAATGCTAGGTCAGGTCTTTGAATGTTAGCAGGTATTTGAATGCTAGCAGGTCTTTGAATGCTAGCAGGTCTTTGAATGTTAGCAGGTATTTGAATGCTAGCAGGTCTTTGAATGCTAGCAGGTCTTTGAATGTTAGCAGGTCTTTGAATGTTAGCAGGTCTTTGAATGTTAGCAGGTCTTTGAATGCTAGCATGTATTTTTTGAATGCTAGCATGTATTTTAATGCTAGCAGGTCTTTGAATGCTAGCAGGTCTTTGAATGTTAGCAGGTCTTTGAATGCTAGCAGGTCTTTGAATGCTAGCAGGTCTTTGAATGTTAGCAGGTCTTTGAATGTTAGCAGGTCTTTGAATGCTAGCAGGTCTTTGAATGTTAGCAGGTCTTTGAATGTTAGCAGGTCTTTGAATGCTAGCATGTATTTGAATGCTAGCAGGTCTTTGAATGCTAGCAGGTCTTTGAATGTTAGCAGGTCTTTGAATGCTAGCATGTATTTGAATGCTAGCAGGTCTTTGAATGCTAGCAGGTCTTTGAATGTTAGCAGGTCTTTGAATGCTAGCATGTATTTGAATGCTAGCATGTATTTGAATGCTAGCAGGTCTTTGAATGTTAGCAGGTCTTTGAATGCTAGCATGTATTTGAATGCTAGCATGTATTTGAATGCTAGCAGGTCTTTGAATGCTAGCATGTATTTGAATGTTAGCATGTATTTGAATGTTAGCAGGTCTTTGAAAGCTAGCATGTATTTGAATGCTCTTACCAACTCCATCCCAAAGTTGCCATTATTCTGCTGCTGTCGGGGGCCTTTACACTCTATGCAACACAGTGGGCTTCTGCTACATCCATCAGTAAAGCTGAGGTCTTGAACCGAGGATGCTACACCCACGTGGTCCCAGACATCATAAAACTGTCCACCTCTCTGCTGTCCACCTCTCAGCACCTACATACTCCTGCTCGTAGTAAAGCTCGTGGTATAAATCTCTGTGGAAAAACCCTGTGGTAAACCCCTGTGGTAAACCCCTGTGGTTAACCCCTGTAGTATAACCCTGTGGTATAACCCCTGTAGTATAACCCTGTGGTAAAACCTTGTGGTATAACCGTGTGGTATAACCCTGTGGTATAACCCTGTGGTATAACCCTGTGGTAAAACCGTGTGGTATAACCCTGTGGTATAACCCTGTGGTATAACCCTGTGGTAAAACCGTGTGGTAAAACCTTGAGGTATAACTGTGTGGTAAAACCGTGTGGTAAAACCGTGTGGTAAAACCGTGTGGTAAAACCGTGTGGTAAAACCGTGTGGTATAACCCTGTGGTATAACCCTGTGGTATAACCCTGTGGTAAAACCTTGTGGTATAACCCTGTGGTAAAACCGTGTGGTATAACCCTGTGGTATAACCCTGTGGTATAACCCTGTGGTAAAACCCTGTGATAAACCCCTGTGGTAAACCCCTGTGGTAAACCCCTGTGGTCTGCATGCTCTGTGTCCTCCTTCTCCTGCTCCGCTAGCACCTTGTTTGCTATATTGCATGTTTGTGCTTCTTCTCACAAATCATCCACATTCTAACGATCTGTTCTTTCTACATGGCATGTGGTTACTGACGATTTCTGTGGCCTAAACCAATAAACACCCCAGATTTTAATTACATTTGTAACCCGAGCTCATGTGTTTGAATGCTAGAATGAATTTGCATGCTAGTGTGTAAATGCTAGAGTGAGTTTAGATTCTAGCATATGTTTCCGTTTGGATACTAGTGTGTTTGAATGCTAGAGTATCTCTCCTGTGAACTGTGACTCTCTAACGCCTGTAGCTCTCTGGCACCCCCTACTGGCCACACCCTCTTCCTCTTGGGTTTCTCTGAGTTCAACATCCTGCTACTGCTCCTCATCTTTTGATATCTTCTGACACACACACACACACACATACACACACCCAGACACACATACACACACACACATTCCTACACATACAGAGACACACCCATCATTGCTCTACCACTTAAACACCGTCCTTCAGCAGTAGCTACCTGTGTGTGTGTGATCAGATGAGTTTGGGAGCAGAATCTGAATAAAAACCAAACAGAAGTGGTAAAGTGGTCTTCTGGTGGGAATGTTTAAGATGCCGTACTGGTTTCTCTAATAGTTGTAAAGTAGAGTCATTCGTAGTTGTGCATTGTGATAGCACTTCTCCTGGGGACAACTGCTAGATGTTCCTCTAACTGCGAGATGTTCCTCTAACTGCAACAGGTTCCTCTAACTGATGAGAGTGAGGTGAGGAAGTGAGGGAAAATCCCTTCCTTCTTCACCATGGATTAGAGGTTAGGGGATTAAGGGATTGGAGTTTAGGGGATTGGAGGTTAGGGGATTAGAGGTTAGGGGTTTAGGGGTAAGGGGGGTTAGGGGATTGGGGGTTAGCAGATTAAGGGTTAGGGGATTAGAGGTTAGGGGTTTAGGGGTAAGGGGGGTTAGGGGATTAGGGGTTAACAGATTAAGTGTTAGGGGATTAGAGGTTAGGGGTTTAGGGTTAAGGGGGGTTAGGGGATTAAGGGTTAGCAGATTAAGGGTTAGGGCATTGGAGATTAGGGGATTAGAGGTAAGGGGGTTAGAGGGTTAGGGGATCAGGTTTTAGGGGATTAGAGGTTGGGATGGAAGATTCTGTTGCGCAGTTTCACACTGACATTTGAGCTTCTTCTCATGACCATCAGCCCACACGTCTTCGTGATGCCTCAGGCTGAGTGGCATCACTCGTCTGAGTTTCTGGGAAGAATAGATGAAGATGTCTGATGAAGATGTCTGATGAAGCTGTCTGATGGCGCTGTTGAGGTTTTGTCTGATGGTGGTATTGGCATTGGCTGAGTGAGGTGTTGTCTGGTGATGGTGTTGCCTCATGGAGGTGTTGATTGATCTGTTGGCTGATGCAAGTTTTGTCTGGTGAAGGTATTGTCTGATAGACCTGTTGATTGGTGGAGGTGTTGTCTGATAGACCTGTTGATTGGTGGAGGTGTTGTGTGTTGGAGCTGTTGATTGGTGGAGGTGTTGTGTGATGGAGCTGTTGATTGGTGGAGGTGTTGTGTGTTGGAGCTGTTGATTGGTGGAGGTGTTGTGTGATGGAGCTGTTGATTGGTGGAGGTGTTGTGTGTTGGAGCTGTTGATTGGTGGAGGTGTTGTGTGATGGAGATGTTGATTGGTGGAGGTGTTGTGTGATGGAGCTGTTGATTGTTGGAGGTGTTGTGTGATGGAGATGTTGATTGGTGGAGGTGTTGTGTGATGGAGGTGTTGTGTGATGGAGCTGTTGATTGTTGGAGGTGTTGTGTGTTGGAGCTGTTGATTGGTGGAGGTGTGATGGAGCTGTTGATTGATGGAGGTGTTGTGTGATGGAGCTGTTGATTGGTGGCAGTGTTGTGTGTTGGAGCTGTTGATTGGTGGAGGTGTTGTGTGATGGAGATGTTGATTGGTGGAGGTGTTGTGTGATGGAGGTGTTGTGTGATGGAGCTGTTGATTGTTGGAGGTGTTGTGTGATGGAGCTGTTGATCGATGGAGGTGTTGTGTGTTGGAGCTGTTGATTGGTGGAGGTGTGTGATGGAGCTGTTGATTGGTGGAGGTGTGTGATGGAGCTGTTGATTGGTGGAGGTGTTGTGTGATGGAGCTGTTGATCAGTGGAGGTGTTGTGTGTTGGAGCTGTTGATCAGTGGAGGTGTTGTGTGTTGGAGCTGTTGATCAGTGGAGGTGTTGTGTAATGGAGCTGTAGATTGGTGGAGGTGTTGTGTGATGGAGCTGTTGATTGGTGGAGGTGTTGTGTGGTGGAGCTGTTGATTGGTGGAGGTGTTGTGTGATGGATCTGTTGATTGATGGAGGTGTTGATTGGTGGAGGTGTTGTGTGGTGGAGGTGTTGATTGGTGGAGGTGTTGTGTGATGGAGCTGTTGATTGATGGAGGTGTTGTGTGATGGAGCTATTGATTGGTGGAGGTGTTGTGTGATGGAGCTATTGATTGGTGGAGGTGTTGTGTGATGGATCTGTTGTGTGATGGATCTGTTGATTGGTGGAGGTGTTGATTGGTGGAGGTGTTGTGTGGTGGAGGTGTTGATTGGTGGAGGTGTTGTGTGATGGAGCTGTTGATTGATGGAGGTGTTGTGTGATGGAGCTGTTGATTGGTTGCTGAATTAGGTCAGTGTGCCATATAAATGTTTCATCCTCTCCAGGATGTTTCAGACCTTTCAAGTCGTACAATATTCAAAACTTCAAAAGATAAGAGCTTTACTTCAGGTTCAGGTATGAATCCTTTATACTACACTGCAGTCATTATTGTTCATTAACATTTCATCATATAGACATTAACGTGTGTGAGATTCTGAGAGGCACCTCCACTGCCGATGCAGGGAGGAAGAAACGGAGATTAATTTGTTTGACTTCTGTAAAAATAGCAGCTGAAGTGTTTTGGAGAGACTTCCAGCCGTCTCTAATGAGCTCCTCTTCACAACACCTCTGTCTGATACCAGCAGGCAGAAAAAGGCACTGTGTGTGTGAGTGATCATGTGTGAGTGTGTGTGTGTGTGTCTGTGTATTAGATGTGACAGACATATCTTCAAAGTGAACCCAACAACTTTTATAACATGTGTGTGTGTGTGTGTGTGTGTGTGTGTGTGTGTGTGTGTGTGTGTGTGTGTGTGTGTGTGTGTGTGTGTGTGTGTGTGTGTGTGTGTGTGTGTGTGTGTGTGTGTGTGTGTGTGTGTGTGTGTGTGTGTGTGTGTGTGTGTGTGTGTGTGTGTGTGTGTGTGTGTGTGTGTGTGTGTGGGTGTGGGGTGTGTGTGTGTGTGAGTGTGTGTGTGTGTGTGTGTGTGTGTGTGTGATGGTTTCCTCCAGCTGGATTCCATATGCTGTACATCACTGAGATCCTGGATGGCTGTGGATGGATGTTCTGTAGATGCTAGTTGGTTTTTGATGAAATCACCTGTGGAATTTGAAATATTCCTTCCTCCTACACTTACACAGAATCTAGTGGTGTATAGTGTTAATGTGGACACACACTCAACGTCTCATGGGGTGTAGTGTGAAGTGCAGTTTAAAAGTTTAAAAAAAAGCTTCTCACACACACACTCACACACACACTCCACTTCCTGTATGAGCTCTGGTGACCCTGTCACTTCATATTATTTTAATTTCATTTTCCTTTCCTTGTGTCCCTGTGTGTGTGTGTGTGTGTGTGTGTGTGTGTGTATGTGAGTGTGTGAGGGTGTGGTGTGTGTGTGTGTGTGTGTATGTGTGTGTGTGTGTGACCCCAGGGGAGGAAGTGACATCAGAGGAGTGTGAGGTCAGTGGAGTTCTACAGACACTGCCAGCATGTAATGTAAAACATTGTTTATCAGTTACAGGAACAATCGATACGCCCCTCCCCCGAGACGCTTCTGGCCAATAGGGTTAGAGCTTCCTGAGTGAGACTCTAACCACAGATAGAGTGGAGTGCATCAGCATCAGTAGGGCCTTTATACACAATGACCTTTCACCTCGCAGGAGTGCTACAGCACATATTCTCTCTCCCTCCCTCTCTCTTTCTCTCTCCCTGTCTCTCCCTCTCTCCCCCTCTCTCTTCTCAAAAATTCTCTTCTTCTCTCCCTCTCTCTTACCCTCTCTTTTGGCCATGCAACCACAAACTCAACAAATACAGCAAAAATGCACACTACACAAAACACACCATACAATAAACACACTAAACACCACTATACAACAAACAAATTAAAGACCACTATAAAATAACCACACTAAAAACAACATAAAAATAAACAACTAAACACTAAACAGCACTATACAACAAACACATTAAAAACTATACACAAACACACCAAAAACATAAACCTAAACAGCACTATACAACAAAACATTAAACACCACCATACAACAAACACACCAAACACCACCATAAACCCTAAACAGCACTATACAACAAACACATTAAACACCACTATACAACAAACACACCAAACACCACCATAAACCCTAAACAGCACTATACAACAAACACATTAAACACCACTATACAACAAACACACCAAAAACACCACCTATAAAACCCTAAACAGCACTATACAACAAACACATTAAACACCACTATACAACAAACACACCAAACACCACCATAAACCCTAAACAGCACTATACAACAAACACATTAAACACCACTATACAACAAACACACCAAACACCACCATAAACCCTAAACAGCACTATACAACAAACACATTAAACACCACTATACAACAAAACACCAAAACACACCTAAAACACCACAAACATTAAACAACCAACAAAAACAGCACTATAAACAACAAACAAACACATTAAACACCACTATACAACAAACACACCAAACACCACCATAAACCTAAACAGCACTATAAACCTAAACAGCACTATACAACAAAACACATTAAACACCACTATACAACAAACACAATAAACACACCAAACACCACCATAAACCCTAAACAGCACTATACAACAAACACATTAAACACCACTATACAACAAACACACCAAACACCACCATAAACCCTAAACAGCACTATACAACAAACACATTAAACACCACTATACAACAAACACACCAAACACCACCATAAACCCTAAACAGCACTATACAACAAACACATTAAACACCACTATACAACAAACACACCAAACACCACCATAAACCCTAAACAGCACTATACAACAAACACATTAAACACCACCATACAACAAACACACCAAACACCACCATAAACCCTATACAACAAACACATTAAACACCACTATACAACAAACACATTAAACACCACTATACAATAAACACACCAAACACCACCATAAACCCTAAACAGCACTATACAACAAACAACATAAACCCTAAACAGCACTATACAACAAACACATTAAACACCACTATACAACAAACACACCAAACACCACCATAAACCCTAAACAGCACTATACAACAAACACATTAAACACCACCATACAATAAACACACCAAACAACACATAAACCCTAAACAGCACTATACAACAAACATTAAAACACCACCATACAATAAACACACCAAACAACACAATAAAAAAAACATTAAAAACACCAGTATACAATAAACACACACAACTACTCTACCTTACTGTATCGGAACACCTTAAACAAGGTGCCTACAAAATCATTATTGCAATATAACGTTACTTGTCATATGGGACGAAGATTTGTCTGTGTTATTAGTAATTTTAGTTTTATTAGTTATTGAAATCTGCTATAAGCTGGTTGTCAACAGTGAAAATAGCTATGCTACTATCAATGTAAAAAGTTCTCTCTACAACCATGTGCAAAGCATGCTGGGTAATGTCTGGGGTCCAGGAACAACCTTGTGTTTTGAGTTCAGGAAACACCAGAAATATGACACAGTGCAGGACACAGTGCAGGACACAGTGTAGGACAGAGTGTGTAGGACTAAATGTAGGACAGAGTGTGTAGGACTCAGTGTAGGAGACAGTGTAGTCTGTCTGTCTGTCTGCCTCCTTCTTTCCGAGCTTCTGGCACTGTCCAGGTCTGACCAAAGGCTGTGTGGCTGATCTGAAGTCTTCATGTCCCACGGTCCACACACTCCACACACTCCACACACTCTGGAATGAACAGACATTGACAAGCACAATTAAATATGCTCTGATACCCTAAACTGTGTCATTTTAAAATGGATCCAAAACCTCATTTCACATTTCTGTGAAAAACTCTGACTGGTATTTTGTCCCATCTCCACGGTAACAGTGATGAATCTGATCTGACTGAACCAATCAGGTGCGTGAGAGGTTCTGTCTGACAAGAAGAGGCAGGAAGAGGGGATCCCACCGTTAATCATGAATTATTCAATGGGAAACAAAATGGCATCTTTATAGGGGCAAAGTCTTTTGGGAGTCTTTTGGAGAGAGCGAAGATGGAAAGATAGATAAAAGAGTGAAGAGGGAGAGAGGGAGAGAGTGAAGGAGTGTGTCTGGTCCTCTGCCAGAGGCCTGTTCTATGGGTGTAAAACACCTTTGTTCTATTTTTGATTTGCATGAAATTGTTTAATACCTTCAGAGCTACAAGCGTTAGGAGAGAGAGAGAGAGAGAGAGAGAGAGAGAGAGAGAGAGAGAGAGAGAGAGAGAGAGAGAGAGAGAGAGAGAGAGAGAGAGAGAGAGAGAGAGAGAGAGAGAGAGAGAGAGAGAGAGAGAGTGTGTGTGTGTGTGTGTGTGTGTGTGTGTGTGTGTGTGTGTGTGTGTGTGTGTGTGTGTGTGTGTGTGTGTGTGTGTGTGTGTGTGTGTGTGTGTGTGTGTGTGTGTGTGCGTGTGTGTGTGTGTGTGTGTGCGTGTGTGTGTGTGTGTGTGTGTGTGTGTGTGTGTGTGTGTGTGTGAGAGAGAGAGGAAAAGAGCAGCATTGCCAGACCACCTGCTCCTCTGACTGCTCCTGCTACCATCAAATGTGTCACAGAGAATTATGTCCCTCTGAAACCTGTTACCTTCTCTCACAGTTCCTGCCCTAGAGGCCTGGGCCTGGACTGAAGGGTACTTCACCCTGCATTACAGAGGAAGCCCTCGTGGCTCTACAGAGGCTGCTTGTATGGATCAGGTCCTGCTGTCCTTTATCAGTTCAGCTCCGTCAGCTCCGTCAGCTTTACTGGTATTACCATGTTCACCTCTAGTGCCGTAAAAGCACATCGAGAAAGCACACCCACCTAACCCTATCCCTAACCCTGAACCTAGCCCTAATCCTAACTCTGAACCTAGCCCTAATCCTAACCCTGAAGCATCTAATCCTAACCCTGAACCTAGCCCTAATCCTAACCCTATCCCTAACCCTGAACCTAGCCCCAATCCTAACCCTGAACCTAGCCCTAATCCTAACCCTATCCCTAACCCTGAACCTAGCCCTAATCCTAACCCTGAAGCATCTAATCCTAACCCTGAACCCAGCCATAATCCTAACCTTATTGCTAACCCTGAAGCATCTAATCCTAACCCTGAACCTAGCCATAATCCTAACCTTATTGCTAACCCTGAAGCATCTAATCCTAACCCTGAACCTAGCCCTAATCCTAACCCTGAACCTAGCCCTAATCCTAACCCTATCCCTAACCCTGAACCTAGCCCTAATCCTAACCCTATCCCTAACCCTGAACCTAGCCCTAATCCTAGCCCTAATCCTAACCCTATCCCTGTGCACACAAACACTGTCAGGGTATCAAGCCCCCCCAAACTCTGGAACCAGTTTCCTCACCACATCCGTAATACTGACTCTACTTCTGAAGTGTAAACTGAACTCTCTACTTCTGAAGTGTAAACTGAACTCTCTACTTCTGTAGTGTGAACTGAACTCTCTACTTCTGTAGTGTAAACTGAACTCACACTCCTGCATATCTGTTGTGATGTGGTGATGTTTTGTGGGACTAGGGGTTGTAGTACTGGTATTGGGTAGTAATCATAAGGTTCATTTAAATTAGTAATCACAAGGTTAATAGTTCGAGCCCCACCGTTGCTAAGTGGCTCCTGGGCTAGTGTTGGGGGTAAGGCTCTTAACACTGAATGGTATTCAATTATAACTGTAAGTAATCTTGGACAAATGTGTCCACTCCATGCTGTAAATATGCTGATCTGAATGGAGATTTTATGGAATTAGTGAGACTTTTTCACTAATCACTAATTTTTAGAGGGTGAAAAACTGAAGCTGCTTTTTGGAGTGTCGTCTTTGACAAATATGGTGGAGGAGGAGCAAATAGACTGTCATGGCCCTGGATCTCTGGATCTCTGGATCTCTGGATCTCTGGATCTGTGGATGTGGAGATCGAGACTCACTGTGAACTTAACTAATACAGAGGAGGCGGAGCTCCTGTTGTGCTATAAGATAATGTTTGTGCTGGGGGAGGGGCGCCATATTTGGCATATGAGACGCGGTTTCTAGGATGGAAACTTAAGTTTAAAGTGTCGTGTTAAAAGTGAAAAAGGAGGCGTGCTGTCAAAATAAAAGCCCCTCTCTGCCTGTCTCTCTCTCTCCTCCTCTTTCTGCCTGTATTTCTCTCCTCCCTCCCTCCCTCCCTCTCTCTGCCTGTCTCTCTCTCTCCTCCTCTTTCTGCCTGTATTTCTCTCCTCCCTCCCTCCCTCTCTCTGCCTGTCTCTCTCTCTCCTCCTCTTTCTGCCTGTATTTCTCTCCTCCCTCCCTCCCTCTCTCTGCCTGTCTCTCTCTCTCCTCTTTCTGCCTGTATTTCTCTCCTCCCTCCCTCCCTCTCTCTGCCTGTCTCTCTCTCCTCCTCTTTCTGCCTGTATTTCTCTCCTCCCTCCCTCTCTCTGCCTGTCTCTCTCTCTCTCCTCCTCTTTCTGCCTGTCTCTCCCTCCCTCCCTCCCTCTCTCTGCCTGTCTCTCTCTCCTCCTCTTTCTGCCTGTATTTCTCTCCTCCCTCCATCCCTCTCTCTGCCTGTCTCTCTCTCTCTCCTCTTTCTGCCTGTATTTCTCTCCTCCCTCCATCCCTCTCTCTGCCTGTCTCTCTCTCTCCTCCTCTTTCTGCCTGTATTTCTCTCCTCCCTCCATCCCTCTCTCTCTGCCTGTCTCTCTCCTCCTCCTCTTTCTGCCTGTATTTCTCTCCTCCTCCCTCCCTCTCTCTGCCCGTCTCTTCCCCTCCTCCTCTTTCTGCCTGTATTTCTCTCCTCCCTCCCTCCCTCTCTCTGCCTGTCTCTCTCTCCTCCTCTTTCTGCCTGTATTTCACTCCTCCCTCCCTCTCTCTGCCTGTCTCTTTCTCCTCCTCTTTTTGCCTGTATTTCTCTCCTTCCTCCCTCCCTCCATCTCTCCTTCTGTCTCTGCCTCTCTTCCTATCAGGTATTGGGTCTGTGTGTCAGTCTGTCCATCACTTTGTCTGTCTGTCTGGTTGTCTGTCTGTCTGGTTGTCTGTCTGTCTCTCTCTCTCTTGTGCTTTCTGTCTTTTTCTCATTGACAGTGCAAATCTGTCTCTTTCTCAGATAAGCTTACAGCAGCATAAGAATGTTGGCGAAGACTGTAGTCTTGTGTGTGTGTGTGTGTGAGTGTGTGTGAGAGCATGCACGTGTGTGCGTTCTTGCGTGAGTCTGTGTGTGTAGGTTGAGGGCTTTGTACCAATTATAGTCCCTGCGCTGAATACTGTCCTGAGGCTGTGTGTGTGTGTGTGTGTGTGTGTGTGTGTGTGGGCCCGTGCGTGTGGCCACTGGTGGCATTGCT
>JAGXOD010000118.1:362500-370000 GCA_020368025.1 Brachyhypopomus occidentalis
TGAATATACATAAATGTACGTGTGTGTAAATGTACACAGGTGTGTGTGTGTTTAAGTCTACATGGGAGTGTGTGTGTGTCTAAGCATACTTTCCTTTAGTTAGTGCACACTTAACCTCTAGTACACCCTTCATCCATAGTGCACACTTTCCTTTAGTGTACACTTAACCTCTAGTGCACACTTCATCCGTAGTGCACACTTTCCTCTAATTCCTCTAATTTCCTCAGATTTACAGATTGATCACACTTGACCTTTAATCCATACTTCATCTCATACTACCAGCACAACTCAAACCCTGGAGAGACAGTGAAGATGTGCTTCAGGACTCGTCCGTATACTAACTGCATACTAACACACCATAGCTGCATACTAACACACCAGCATCACATGTGTGTGAGGGCCCTTCCACTGGGACAGCTAAGCTCAGTTGTGAGGAGCGTCTGCTAAATGTTGTGAACATGAATGTTTACGAGCACCGGTGTGATCCAAACCTTCCCTGTCTTCATTACAGACATCTTGGTCTGTTTCTGGAGCTCATTAAGCATTCACAGATCCTGTTACATATTCATAGAGTCGTTTAAATTACTCATGAATCAAAAATGGGAAGAAGAAGAGGGGAGGAGAGAAAGATGAAGAGAGAGAGAATTTATGGAGAAGGAGAAGAAGTGGGAGAGAGTGGGAGGAACACTGTATCCCCAGACACAGGACTGTAACCCCCAAACACAGGACTGTAACCCCCAAACACAGGACTGTAACCCCTCAAACACAGGACTGTAACCCCCAAACACAGGACTGTAACCCCCAAACACAGGACTGTAACCCCCAAACACAGGACTGTAACCCCTCAAACACAGGACTGTAACCCCTCAAACACAGGACTGTAACCCCCAAACACAGGACTGTAACCCCCCAAACACAGGACTGTAACCCCCAAACACAGGACTGTAACCCCTCAAACACAGGACTGTATCCCCAAACACAGGACTGTAACCCCTCAAACACAGGACTGTATCCCCAAACACAGGACTGTAACCCCTCAAACACAGGACTGTATCCCCCAAACACAGTACTGTATCCCCCAAACACAGGACTGTAACCCCCAAACACAGGACTGTAACCCCCAAACACAGTACCCCCCCAAACACAATAAACATCTCTACTGTGCATATTATTTATTGCCCACACTTAATCTAAGAAGTGCAAATAGCCCTGAACTGAACTTCACTTCTACATCCTGTAAATGAGAATGTTACCATCACAACCTCCAGCCCTGAGAACCTCCTACGTCACGCAGTAGATTTCCGCAGCAGTCTGGCTGGTGTGTGATGATCTGTAGCCCACAGCGCATGGGAACATTCTGCTAACTAACCACAGCTCTCTGGGCTGCTGTGGTTAACTGCTGGTTTAACTGGAACCAGATGTGCGGAATCATTTTTAGAGAACTGGGCAAGAGGAGAGAGGGACAAATAAACAACGTGCGAAAACTTCACTTCCTGTTGACCCCAGAACGTTTACTCCCATGGACAGACAGGAAGAGAGAGATAAAGAAAAAGAATGAGAGAGATGAAGAGGGAGAAGTGAATTTGGGGTATAGAGAAATGAGACCTGAAATCTGATCTGTGATCATCAGACCACAGCCAGAGATCTGATATATGATCATCAGACCACAGCCAGAGATCTGATATATGATCATCAGACCACAGCCAGAGATCTGTTTTGAAAAATATCATCCAAAAAAATTCATTTTGGTCCAGTGTGGCATTACAACTCAAATTGTTCTTTGATCTGCTCACAGTTACTGCCCCATAATACCCACCACTCACTGTCACCACAGTGGTACAACTATGTTAAAGCCCCATAATACTCACCACTCACTGTCACCACAGTGGTACAACTATGTTACTGCCCCATAATACTCACCACTCACTGTCACCACAGTGGTACAACTATGTTAAAGCCCCATAATACTCACCACTCACTGTCACCACAGTGGTACAACTATGTTAAAGCCCCATAATACTCACCACTCACTGTCACCACAGTGGTACAACTATGTTACTGTCTCATTTCACTCATTTGTCAGACGTATCTGTTTGATGTATCTGTAGACTTAAGGCAAGTATGGAAACCACCATATTAGAATGACTTCTGACCTTTAGGGTCTCCTTGACCCCTTGTGAGCACAACATGGAAGAGAAAAGTCTTACTAAGCAGAAGTTTGGAGCTGCAGGAGGGTGGTGAGGAGACAGGGGGACAGATTTGAAGGTCGCACTGTTTTTTGGCAATGACAGATTGGGGTAATCTAACTCCTGGCACGGAATGATGGAGAACACACACACACACACACACAAACATGCATGTGCATACACACACAAACACAAACAAAGGAACACACACAATGATAAACAACCCTGAGAAGGGGACTTGATGGGATTGGAGAAGTGTCATTTTTAAGACAGAAGTCATTAATAATGAACATGAGAAATTCTTGGCTGACTCCCCATTCTATCTCTCTCTCTCTATCTCTATCTTTCTATCTCTCCCTCTCCCTCTCTCTCCCTCTCTATCTCTTTCTCCCTTTTTTCTCTCTTATCCACATCCTCTCTTTTTTTTATAACATTCTTTTTTTCTTTATTTACTTTTTAAACGAGGGGTGAAATTTATCAGTTTAAAAAAAGCAGAGTTGTAAAGAAAGATAAAATCATGTGACAACTTTCTCCACCACATGACACCATTCATGCTCCACCACATCACACAGTTTCTTTAAGGTGAATAGGATGAAGGCTCAAATGTGGACTCTAGGCATTCTAGTTTTGAAATAGTGTGCGTTATGTAGGTCAACCAATAAACCAGGTTGATCAGAGTGGGTCACAGAGTAGATCAGAAAGTGGATCAGAGAGTACATTACAGAGTGGATCAGGCAGTAGATTACACAGTGGATCAGGCAGTAGATTACAGTGGATCAGAGAGTAGATTACAGAGTGGATCAGACAGTAGATAACAGATTGGATCAGACTGTAGATTTCACAGTGGATCAGACAGTAGATTACAGAGTGGATCAGACAGTAGGTCAGGGAGGATTACAGTAGGTCAGAGGCTGCAATTGTAACTCCTGTTCATTATTTTTCCTTTGGAGAGTGCTGTGTGTCCACTGTCTCTGGTGCTGTGTGTCCACTGTTTATGTCCCTCTATGTCTCCCTCTATGTCTCCCTCACTCTCTCTCTCTGATTCTCAGTACCCCCCCCACTTCCCACCCTCCAGGTGAGAATGAAGCTGATCATCACCCACTTCTACCTCCACCCACTTCTACCTCCTCTCACTTCTACCTCTCCACCCAAATTTTCATTTCATTCATTCATTATCCGTACCGCTTATTCCCGCTAGTCGGGGTCACGGGGGGGGCTGGAGCCAATCCCAGCATCTCCGGGCGAAGGCAGGGTACACCATGGGCAGTTCGCCAGTCCACCACATGGCCAACACGCACACACACACTCACACCTACGGGCAATCTAGAGTGACCAATCAACCTAGGATGCATGTCTTTGGACTGTGGGAGGAAACCGGGTACCCGGAGAAAACCCACGCAGGCACAGGGAGAACATGCAAACTCCACACAGAGCAGCCCAGACCGAGAATCGAACCCAGACCGCCTTGCTGTGAGGCGACAGTGCTAACCACCACACCACCATGCCGCCTCCACCCAAATTTATCTTGATAAATTGAAAGTTTCTCTATACAGCAAAATGAGAGAGTTGAATAGCTAAATACTGTATTCCGTCTGCTGGTTAATCTTTTGTCCCATATAAGTAATATCTCTAAAACTGTATGGTATCATTAAAGAATTATGACCTATTGAGAAACAAGGCAGAGAGGACCAGGGAGAAACATGGAGAAACCAGGAGAAATGGGGAGAAACAGAGATACAAGGAGAAATGGGGAGAAACAGCGATACAAGGAGAAATGGGGAGAAACAGCGATACAAGGAGAAATGGGGAGAAACAGAGATACAAGGAGAAATGGGGAGAAACCCCTACAAGCACTACAAGATGCAGAACATGACAAAAGCAATGTCAGGAAATATTATTAAAAATCATAATTATAAATGTATTTCATTTGTTTAGTGTACAGGCTGTGCTCAGTGGATCTGATGTGGAACACATCTCAGAGCTCAGTGGATCTGATGTGGAACACATCTCAGAGCTCAGTGGATCTGATGTGGAACACATCTCAGAGTTTGCTCATCTGCTTTGTTTGCATTCTTCATTTCCATGTCAACCTGCATCCCATAACATCTTGGGAAACAGCATGTTTAGGTCCTAAATGCTTCATTCCCCTGAGTTTGGGCCTCGGTCACTGTCTGTCTTCATCTGTAAACATGAGTTTAACACCTATCACACCTATCACAGTGGGCTAAACTTACTACTCATTAAACACACACACACACACACACACTTATCACAGTGGGCTAAACTTACTACTCATTAAACACACACACACACACTTATCACAGTGGGCTAAACTTACTACTCATTAAACACACACACACACACACTTATCACAGTGGGCTAAACTTACTACTCATTAAACACACACACACACACACACTTATCACAGTGGGCTAAACTTACTACTCATTAAACACACACACACACTTATCACAGTGGGCTAAACTTACTACTCATTAAACACACACACACACACTTATCACAGTGGGCTCATACAACACATACACGAGTGCGATGACTGAGATTATTCACTATGGGAGGAAGTGTAATGAAATTAAAGTAATAACAGAGTAATGAAATATAGCAGAGTAATGGAATATAATAGTAATGAAATATAGCAGAGTAATGTAACAGAGTAATGAAATATAGCAGAGTAATGTAACAGAGTAATGAAATATAACAGAGTAATGTAACAGAGTAATGAAATATGAGTAATGAAATATAGCAGAGTAATGGAATATAACAGTAATGGAATATAATAGTAATGAAATATAACAGAGTAATGTAACAGAGTAATGACATATGAGTAATGGAATATTACAGAGTAATGTAACAAAGTAATGAAATATGAGTAATGAAATATAGCAGAGTAATGAAATATAACAGTAATGAAATATAACAGAGTAATGTAACAGAGTAATGAAATATAACAGTAATGAAATATAGCAGAGTAATGAAATATGAGTAATGGAATATTACAGAGTAATGTAACAGAGTAATGAAATATGAGTAATGAAATATAGCAGAGTAATGGAATATAACAGTAATGAAATATAACAGAGTAATGAAATATAACAGTAATGAAATATAGCAGGGTAATGAAATATTACAGAGTAATGAAATATGAGTAATGAAATATAACAGAGTAATGAAATATGAGTAATGAAATATAACAGTAATGAAATATTACAGAGTAATGTAACAGAGTAATGAAATATGAGTAATGATATATAACAGAGTAATGAAATATAGCAGAGTAATGGAATATTACAGAGTAATGTAACAGAGTAATGAAATATGAGTAATGAAATGCAACAGAGTAATGAAATATAATAGTAATGAAATATAACAGAGTAATGAAATATGAGTAATGAAATATAGCAGAGTAATGGAATATAATAGTAATGAAATATAACAGAGTAATGAAATATAGCAGAGTAATTGAATATAATAGTAATGAAATATAACAGAGTAATGAAATATAACAGAGTAATGAAATATAGCAGAGTAATTGAATATAATAGTAATGAAATATAACAGAGTAATGAAATATGAGTAATAAAATATAGCAGAGTAATGGAATATAATAGTAATGGAATATAACAGTAATGAAATATTACAGAGTAATGTAACAGAGTAATGAAATATGAGTAATGAAATATAGCAGTAATGAAACTGAGTAACTGCATTGACTCTCAAACAGCTGCCTGTGTGTGTGGACTTAATGAAATGTGTATAAATGAGGCATGTGAACGGAGTGTGTGTGTGTGTGTGTGTGTGTACCCTCATTGTTTGCTCTTGCACATCTTGAGTGCTATTTTCTTTCTGCACTTAGAATGGCCCACTCTATAGAAGAGGCCTAGCACACACACACACACACACACACACACATACACAATGAGTAAAGCCCTCTGAGTAGCAGAATTGCCACTCTGTTTCACTTCAACCTTTTCAGCTCTTATCAGTCAATTCAGTGTTCAGTTCAGTGTTCAGTTCAGTTCAGTGTTCAGTGTTCAGGCTGCTTGATGACACAGAGAGTGTAAATCTTCAATCTTACGCAACAGACTGAAACAAGATAAAAGAGCTGAAACACTCCTCCCCCCTCTCTCTCTCCTCTCTCTCTCTCTCTCTCTCTCTCTCTCTCTCTCTCTCTCTCTCTCTATCTCTCCCTCTCTCTCTCTTTCCCTCTCCCTCCTCATCTCTCTCTCCCTTCCTCTCTCTCTCTCCCTCTCTCTCTCTCTCTCTCTCTTTCCCTCTCTCTCTTTCCCTCTCCCTCCCCATCTCTCTCTCCCTCCCTCTCTCTCTCTCTCTCTCTCTCTCTCCCTCTCTCTCTCTCTCTCTCCCTCCCTCTCTCTCCCCTCCCTCCCTCTCTCTCTCTCTATCTCTCCCTCTCTCTCTCTTTCCCTCTCCCTCCCCATCTCTCTCTCCCTTCCTCTCTCTCCTTTTTAATGTCTCTCTCTCATTATTTCTCTTTCTCCTGCTTGTTCTCTTTCTGTCTATAGCACTGAATTATAAACTAGCTGCTCGATCACAGTTAGGCAGGCATACACACACACACACACACACACACACACACACACACACACACACACACACACACACACGCGCACACACACACACACACACACACACACACGCGCACACACACACACACACACAGATGCGCGCACACACACACACACACAAACACACGCACACACATGCACACACACACACACACTGTCAGGTTCTTGGATAATTAGCTGTCCCTCTCTGGCAGGGGTGTGATCCAGCCTGCTACACTCTTTTGTCCCTCTTAAGTGCTAGGCTGTGTCCCCTCCCCTTGTGCTGTGTCCCCTCCCCCTGGGCTGTGTCCCCTCCCCCTCCGTCATGACCCGTCTTGTCCTCTCACATTCATGGACATCGCTCACCTCGCCCGCCTTTGTGCTGGGGCGTGACACCCAGCCTGAGACCTGCTACACTCCCATTCACCATATGCCCTCCATCCCCACTACACCCCACTGCACCCCTCTGCACCCCACTACACCCCACTGCACCCCACTACACCCCACTATACCCCACTGCACCCCACTACACCCCACTACACCCCACTACACCCCACTGCACCCCACTACACCCCACTGCACCCCACTGCACCCCAATACACCCCACTGCACCCCACTGCACCCCACTACACCCCACTACACCCCACTGCACCCCACTACACCCCACTGCACCCCACTACACCCCACTACACCCCACTGCACCCCACTGCACCCCACTGCACCCCACTACA
>JAGXOD010000118.1:377500-405000 GCA_020368025.1 Brachyhypopomus occidentalis
AATACACCCAGATCCTTATGAAAACACTGCGGGCATTCCTGCGACCCCGGAAGGCGCGCGCACACCAGTGGACTCTTTGGACTTGTTTGACTGCTTTGTTCCCGCAATGTGATTAGGGCCTCGCGCCGCGCGGAAGTAATTGCATTATGGCTTCAAATCTAAAGAAAGCGGCCGTGCGTATCAAACCTGGTTTAGAATGGCCTGCAGAGATGGGACGGGGGAACGCAGACGTTTTGCAAACATGGATCTTTGTGAAAAATGAATGAAAGAATTAAACAAAAAGAAACCGCGCGCTTGATAATAGCGGGGTCATGCTCGCGCCTCCTGGTAAGGCCCGGCCAGACCGGTAATCTCTCTTCCAAACAAATGCGTGCAAAATTATAACGAATGTAAACCAATTGCTCACAGGCAGCAAATGTAATAATATTTCCTGATGATTTATCATCGAGCATACAAATGTCATCGTGTTCTAGACGTTCCAGGGAATAAAGTGGATTTCAGCCCAGCTGCGGGTCATTTTTTGTAGTAAACAATAGTTTTAAACAGTGAAATACATTGTTATGACTTTAATGCACTAACGCGATGCCTGTGTATTTCCTAGTTTATCAAGGGTCACGAGATTTCAAACTTTTAAATATAGGTCTGTCATTTGTGTCAAATCAGTCGCCGAAGGCCGCTCATTACCGCCCAGCCGCCCCCTACAGCTACGGCGGGATGCATTTCAACCGGTTAACGTCTCTGCCTGGAAACTGCCGTGGAGGCAGGAAATAGGCCATTTAATGTGTTTTATTCTTTCTTTTGCCCGTGAGCGCGACAGAGCGATTGAATTGTCCCCGTTTTCACGCTTTCAAAAGAAGCTAATTTTCCACTTATGGGTTTGGGTTGAGAAAGCTGCTCTCTGAATGAGGAGCAGTGACCGGTGCTCCGGTGCCAGCGACCCACGCCAGATGGCACCGCGAAAGTACAGAGCCAGTTGTGCATATCCGTCTCCAAAACTCAGATGGGTGTTAATACATTTTGGGAGGGATCGCGCAATCCCACAAAGAGTCCTCGCGCGATGTAAAACAACATTATTCACGCGAGCGGAGCAGTCCGTACGCACGAGCTTCTTCTAAACCCATTCATTAGAGCGAAGCTTTTCTCCACCAATTCGACACACGGCTTAAGTGCGCTTAAAGCTCAGCAGATGACGGGCCAAAGCGCGTGTGAATATATATATATTTTTTTACTAAAACTCGTCAAAGCAGGAAAGCAAGACAGGAGAGCATGAAAGGGGCATATGAGGGGTTTGAAAAAAAGAGAACTAACTCAGTAGTGTCTGAGCATGACACGACAACGTTGCTCTGAAACCCCAATCACGCAGGCGCTGGAACCTCTCGCGCCGGAGTGGAGCTCACAGAGCGGTCTGCACGTGCGGGCTTTGAAGCTGCACAGAACAGACATTTTAAACGCTTTTGATTTCAACACACATGAATAATTAACAAGCCACAATAACACAAGGTACAGCAGGCACTAGCGGCGAAAGCGCGGCCTCGGTTTCGTTCATCTTTTGTGTTGAGAGCGAGAGAGAGAGGGAGTGGGAGAGGATGCTGAAGGGCGGAGTTACTCCCCTGCGCGGGCGCTTCTTAATGGGCCTCTGTGGTGTCTCTGTGTAGAATAGAGTGTCTAGGAGAGACAAGGCGCCGCGATTCGTTTAGGGAGCTTTTTGTTCGCGCGGACGGGCAGGAGTCGCTGGGTGGAGTGAGTCGCTTTATTTCGGGGTTAGTCAGTCAGAACAGCGTCGGAGACAGCGGGAGACGGACAGGAACGCGCGCACACTCGCGGCGTGTACAGCTCGCGCTCCTACTCTGTAAACTGGAAACGCGCAACAGATTTCTCCCACGAGACATTATCCAGTGATATTGATGTCGTTTTTTATTTTAATAATTTATGTTTACAGTGTGCTACATTTTTCCAAGTAACCCTTCACGTTGGAACATTCCGGACGGCATTTTGTGAACTGGGGGATGCTTTTGAAAGGACAGTAGCGCGTGCAGTGGATCTCGTCGTAAAAGGGGAGGCGCAGCTCCAGGTTCGGATTCACCTCTGAGGCTAAAAGCGGAATTTCACCCAAAATGGATGGAAACAAAAGCAGCGTGTTCGTTTCTGCCGCCCTGCTGGTAGTCACTGTGACTCTGGCTCGGCACGTAGCAGCCAAGACACTGAAATACCAAGTTTCCGAAGAGCAGAAGGTCGGTACCGTGGTGGGCAGGCTGATGGAGGACGCCGCCGACGTTTTAGCGAAACTTCCCAGCTCCGTGTCTCTGCGCTTCCGCGCCATGCAAAGAGGCAGCGCGACCGCTCTCTCCGTGCGCGAGCAGGACGGAGGAATCAGCATCAAGTCCAGACTGGACCGGGAAAAACTGTGTGAGAAGAATCTCAACTGCTCTATAGAATTTGACGTGCTGACCCTGCCCACAGAGCACCTACAGCTGTTTCACGTGGAAGTGGAGATTCTTGACATCAATGACAATGCGCCTCACTTCTCGCGCTCGGTCATCCCGATAGAGATTTCAGAAACGGCCGCTGTGGGCACGCGCATTCCCCTGGACAGCGCGACAGACCCTGACGTCGGGGACAACTCGCTTCACACCTACTCTCTCAGTCCGTCGGAATTTTTTAAAATTGATGTGCTAACTAGAACCAACGGCGCCAAATACGCGGAGTTGGTGGTGCTGAAAGAACTGGACCGCGAGATGCGCGCGAGCTATGAACTCCAGCTCACGGCATCAGACAGGGGCGTTCCCCCCAAATTCGGTACAACGCTTCTGAAGATAAACATCGCCGATTCTAATGACAATAACCCCGTTTTTGAGAAACCGTCATACATCATCAGCCTGCCCGAGAATTCGCCCCTGGGCACTTTGCTCATTGACCTGAATGCCACAGACCCGGATGAAGGCACCAACGGTAAAATAGTATATTCTTTTAGCAGCCACGTGTCTCCCAAAGTCGCGGAGACATTTAAGATCAACCCGGATAACGGGCAGCTGACTCTGCTGAAGAAGGTGGACTTTGAGCTGACGGAGTCGTATGACATTGACGTGCAGGCCCAGGACATGGGGCCCAACTCCATGCCAGCTCACTGCAAAGTCATCGTGAAGCTGGAGGACATGAATGACAACAGACCTGAGATCAGCGTGACGCTGATGTCGGCGGCGGGCGAGGAGGTGGCGGCCGTGTCGGAGGGGTCCCCGCCGGACACCTTCGTGGCGCTGGTGCGGGTGGACGACGCGGACGCCGGGGCCAATGGAGAGGTGACCTGTCGGCTGGGCGGACAGGGACACTTCCGGCTCCAGAAGACGCACGAGCGCAACTTCATGATCCTCACCAACGGCAGCCTGGACCGCGAGCGCCGCTCCGAGTACACGCTGACCGTGGTGGCGGAGGACGGCGGCTCGCCCAGCCTCTCCGCCGTGCGACACATCGTGGTCCACGTGCTGGACGAGAATGACAACGCGCCGCGCTTCGACCGCACGTCCTACGACATCTTCAAGGCGGAGAACAACTCGCCCGGTGCCTATCTGGGCACGGTGCAGGCGTCCGACCCGGACCAGGGCCCCAACGGGCAGCTCAGCTACGCCGTGGTGGAGGGCCTGGTGGAGGGCAGCTCGGTCTCCACCTACGTGACGGTGGACCCGTCCAGCGGCGCCCTGTACGCGCTGCGCAGCTTCGACCGCGAGGACGTGGCGCGAGTGTCCTTCCTGGTGCAGGCGCGCGACTCCGGCAACCCGCCACTCAGCAGCACCGTCTCCGTGACCATGACCGTCCTGGACGAGAACGACAACAGACCCGTCGTCCTGGCCCCGCCCCTGTGGAACCACACCGCCGACGTGCCCGTCTCCAGGTACTCGGACGCTGGGGAGCTGGTGACCGTCGTCAGGGCGACGGATCGCGACACCGGCGCCAACGGCGAGCTTGTGTGTTTGCTCGTCGGGGGCAACGAGGGAGGCTACTTCTCCATGGACAGCCGCACCTGCGAGATACGTGCCAACAGGAGCATGCGGGACCTTCCCGTGGAGCGCACGGAGCTGCTGGTGCTCGTGCAGGACCAGGGCGCCCAGCCGCTGGCGTCCCGAGCCGTCCTGCGCCTCACGCTGTACGAGAACCTGCAGAACGCGGCCGACCCGCACCAGACAGGGGGAGGGGCCAAGGGCGGGGGGCGGGGCCTGCTGGACGCCTCCATGCTGATCATCATCTCGTTGGGCGTGGTGTGCGGCCTCCTGCTGATGGTCATGGTGGCCTTTGCCCTGCGCTGCGCCCGCCACAAGGATCCGCATTCCTACAACTGCCGCGTGGCGGAGACCACCTACCAGCCGCACCCCCGCAGGCCCGAGGGACACGTCCACAAGGGGGACATCACCCTGGTGCCCACCTCGTCCAGCCCCCAGAGGGCGCACATGAGCAGCGGCCAAAGCCACCACAGCCACCAGTCGCTCAACAGCCTCGTCACCATCTCCTCCAATCACATCCCAGAGAGCTTCGCCCTTGAGCTCACGCATGCCACGCCCCCTGTGGAGGTACGGACAGCTCTGCATGCTCTCACACACACACACACACACACACACACACGTACTGCCTCATTCATCTGGTGTTAACATGCAATGATGTGTTTACTTTCTAACCAACATCACTGTCACTGTCACTCACTGTAATGTCATTATCCAGATACACCTCCCATCACACCCTCATTAACCATTCCTTTGTGTCTAACACACGTTTTCAAGGTATGTCCCATGTGTGTGTGTGTGTGTGTGTGTGTGTGTGCGTGTGTGTGTGTGTGCAGCTCCATCAGTGTTTCTGTGTTTTTATTTGTGGTCTGTTTTTATAGCGAGTCTCACAGCTGCTCTCCCTGCTCCACCAGGGCCAGTATCAGCCCCGCCCCAGCGTCCGAGGGAACAAATACTCTCGCACCTACAGGTAAACAGCAAACAAACACCCCAGCAGACACTGCACGCTGCTCAGGGCAGAGGAGCCGGCTGGCTACAGCGGACCAGTGTGTGCTGGTTCGATCCGATTGGGCGATAGAGATTTTAGAACGTTTGTGGGTAGAGTAGGACAGAACTTCCCTGTTGCCGTGGTCACCCACGTTCGAAGAATCTGATTGGACAGCTCCTCACATGAGGTCATAGCTTGCTTTTTTTCCCCCTTTTTCCTTTTTTTCCCTCACTCATCTGTGTTTTGGGTCTTGATCGTGCCTCTCGGTTCCTGAGGCACATTAACACATCGTGTCCACACCATCTTTGCCACACATGCGATGTTTATGAAATGCCAAAGCATCGTTGTTTTCCATGAAGTCACCTGGTGCTCTTGGGCTCGTGTGCTGTGTGCCGTGTGACCCAGAGCCTCTGTCTTCGCCCACAGCTCAAATATTAAAGACGTCTGAGAAACGAGCGTCTCACGCGGCCGGATGTGTGATTTAAAGGTTATAGAACGGAAACACCTTTATATGCAGCAGTGGTGTTAGTAGCTGCAATGTGTGTTTGTGTGTGTGTGTATATATATACGTGTCTGTGTGTGCGTGCATGAGTCTGCATGTGTGTGTGTGTGTGTATGGGTGTGCATGTATGTGTAAACGTTTGCATGAATGTGAGTGAGCGTGCGTGCGTGCGTGTGTGTGTTTATGTGTGAGAGTGTTGGGTGTGTCTGTACAGAGACAGAGGTACAGACTCGACTCTCAGTAGCTTTGTGTGTGTGTGTGTGTGTGTGTGTGTGTGAGAGGTTTGGGCGGGTCTCTATGGAGAATGAGGTACAGGGACTCCTTGTAGCCTTTGTGTGTGTAGACTGAGATCTCAGTTGTTTGGTTTATGTTTGTGTACAAGGACTCGCTATAATCTCATGTAGTACAACATTTGGTCAGAATCTGTAAGTCAGATGTCTATGTCTGTATGTCTGTATGTCTGTACGTCTGTATGTCTGTACGTCTGTATGTCTGTATGTCTGTACGTCTGTATGTCTGATGTCTGATGTCTGTATGTCTGATGTCTGTATGTCTGATGTCTGTATGTCTGTACGTCTATGTCTGTATGTCTGTATGTCTGTATGTCTGTACGTCTGTATGTCTGTACGTCTGTATGTCTGATGTCTGTATGTCTGTACGTCTGTATGTCTGATGTCTGTACGTCTGTATGTCTGATGTCTGTACGTCTGAATGTCTGTATGTCTGATGTCTGTAAGTCACATGTCTATATCAGAATCTGCATGTCAGTGCTGCATGTGAAGTGCTGCCTCACCAGAGATGTGCTGTAATGATGTTAAACATATCTGGTTAATAATGTTAATCTGTTTCTGAACAATGTCTCACACACAAACCTTGTTTGTACATGCATGTGTGTGTGTGTGTGTGTTGTGTTGTGTGCATATTTTTGTGTTTGCATGCATGTGTGTGGGTGTCGATGGACATATGGGTGTGTGTGTGTCTGTATATGCGTGTGGGTGTGTCTGTGTGTGGGGGTGTGAGTGTGTATGCATATGGATGTGGCTATTTACGTGTGTGTGTGTGTGTGTGTGTGTGTGTGCAGGTATGCTCTCCCAGACATGGATAAGTTCAGCCTGAAGGACAGTGGCCGTGGTGACAGTGATGCGGGTGACAGTGACTGTGAGATGGGACGGGACTCTCCAATTGACCGGTTGCTAGGCGACGGCTTCGGGGACCTCTTCCACATAGATGGCAACAGCAGGGTCCACTCAGGTACACACACACACGCACAGACACACACACACACTCATTCAAACACCATAGTGGAGCCCCATTACACTGTAGTAGAGTCCTATTACACTGTTGTACAGCCTGATTACACTGTAGTATAGCCTGATTACACTGTAGTACAGCCCCACTACACTGTAGTAGAGCACCACTACACTGTAGTACAGCCCCAGTACACTGTACTACAGCCTGATTACACTGTAGTACAGCCCCACTACACTGTAGTACAGCCAGATTACACTGTAGTAGAGCCCCACTACACTGTAGTACAGCCTGATTACACTGTAGTACAGCCTGATTACACTGTAGTACAGCCCCAGTACACTGTAGTACAGCCGGATTACACTGTAGTAGAGCCCCACTGCACTGTAGTACAGCCTGATTACACTGTAGTACAGCAGGATTACACTGTAGTACAGCAGGATTACACTGTAGTACAGCCGGATTACACTGTAGTAGAGCCCCACTGCACTGTAGTAGAGCCCCACTACACTGTAGTACAGCCAGATTAAACTGTAGTAGAGCCCCACTACACTGTAGTACAGCCCCACATAATCATACTACAGTGATGAAGCTTTGCTCTGGAGGAGTGTTGAGTGTTGGGTCACTCTGATCAGTGTGTGTGTGTGTGTGTGTGTGTGTGTGTGTGTGTGTGTGTGTGAGCAGCGATGAAGCTTTGCTCCGAGGATTGTCGAGTGTTGGGTCACTCTGATCAGTGTTGGATGCCGTCTCACATCTCCGCCGACTACCGTGCCAACATGTTCATTCCCGGCGAGGAGAGCCACGCCCAGGTGGTGGAGGACGACCGGCAGTCTCTCGATTCCAACCGCAAGAGCTTCTCCACCTTCGGCAAAGATGCAGAGGAAGAGGAGGAGGGAGGAAGCTCGCTGCTGTCTGAGATGAACACCGTCTTCCAGCACTTGTTGCCGTCGTCGTACGCCCCGCTTGGTGAGCTCACAGAAGGCCCCGCCCCTTCCTCTGTTGCCACAGAGACCAGGAAGGGTTTTCTTCTGGGGAAAGTGGGCTCCATGTCCTCCACAAGCTCCGCCTACCCACAGGGTGTGGCCAACTGGGCAGCCAACACACACTTTCAGAACCCCAGCGGTGGCAGCGCCATGGCAACTGGGCACAGCTCGACCAATCACGCGTCGGCACAGACGCATATGAAATGGCTGCCGGCAATGGAGGAGATCCCGGAGAACCACGAGGAGGATGAGGCTGACGGCGCCCTCTACCTGCGGCAGAGTAAACGCAGCGGCAGCAGCCTGGATGTGGCCCACACTGGAGAGCAGCTCGAACACCACAAACTACTGTAGGAGCTCCAGCCAGACGCACCACAATAACAACCAGAGGAGGACCCTTCCAGAAGTCTCCGCCCACTCCCTCTCTGCCTCCGCCCACTCCCTCTCTGCCTCCGCCCACTCCCTCTCTCACTGTCACTGTCTCTCTCTCTCTCTCTCTCATGTCTCCCTCCATTCAGAGTGGAACAATCACACAGAGAGAGAGAGCGACTGAGAGGCGGAGCCATGCTGAACCCGCCCCCCCACGCCTCAATCACATAAAGAAAGAGCGACTGAGAGGCGGGGCCATGCTGACCCCGCCCCCCATGCCTCAATCACAGAGAGAGCGACTGAGAGGCGGAGCCATGCTGACCCCGCCCCCCACGCCTCAATCACAGAGAGAGAGCGACTGAGAGGCGGAGCCATGCTGACCCCGCCCCCCACTCCTCAATCACACAGAGAGAGAGCGACTGAGAGGCGGAGCCATGCTGACCCCGCCCCCCACGCCTCAATCACAGAGAGAGAGCGACTGAGAGGCGGAGCCATGCTGACCCCGCCCCCCACGTGTGTGTGTGTGTGTGTGTGTGTGTGTATATGTGTGTGTGTGTGTGTGTGTGTGTGTGTGTGTGTGTGTGTGTGTGTGTGTGTGTGTGTGTGTGTGTGTGTGTGTGTGTGTGTGTGTGTGTGTGTGTGGGGGGGGGGGGGGGTTGTTATTGTGCCTGTGTGGTGTTGATGGTCAGTGTTGTTCCCAGCAGGAGGAACTGGTTTTACTCCAGTCAGGATGGAGACGTTCGTTCTAAAGTCAGTGTCTCCACCTTCTGCTCATGGCAAACGGCTCCAGTAAAACTGATGAGCTGAGCATGAGAACAGACCCTCCCCCCCTCACACAGCGCTGACACTGTAATGTCTGTGAGGGATCCTGCCAGTGTCTTTGTGTTTATGTGTCTGTGGTGACACTTCTACCGTTAACTTTCTGATCTGGGGTCAGGTTCCAACACCTGGCCCCACCATTAGCTAATACAGTAAACGTGACTAGACTTACCTCAGATCAGAAACAAGCCGAGTGTGAATCTCATAGTCAGCCTGCACATGCTTCAGTGGAGCTGCAGGACATCACAGCTCCCCTTGTGGACACAACCAGGAAGTGCAGCTGCTATAACTGATCTGTATCAGCAGATGTACGCTGAAGTGAGCAATCAGCTTCAGGACACAGGACTACATCAGCTTCAGGACACAGGACTACATCAGCTTCAGGACACAGGACTACTCCCTATAGCCCTGTAGGTTATCTCCTCAAACTGCCCTGAAACACAAACGCATCCCGATGTCCTCATCCACAACAGGTTGGTTTGACTGTTTGTGTTTACCTGCTGTGTTTGTTTGTTTGTTTGTTTTTTCATGTCTGTTTATTGGGGCTTGATTTGAAAATCTATTTAAATACACTCACCATGGAACCATTAGTGGATTTAGAGCATTAATCCTGCACAGTGATTGAGATGCTTTACGTTCCACTGTTGATGGATGACTGTTGCACTTTGCTAATCTGTGCTAATCTCAGTCAGCCCGCACACTGATAAAGCACCTCTGATTTATGAAGACACACATGAGACACAATCAAAAAGGCCAACACCCTTTCACACACACACACACACACACACACACACACACACACACACACACACACACACAGAGCAGTATTATAATGGTCGAGAGTAAGACATATGGATGAGATTTAATACATCGTGTTGATGATAATCTATAGGATAATTCCTCTCTATTCTCTTTATTCCACACAGCCGCCCAGTAGTGTAACTCCACATGCGCGCTGTGCACCTACACCTACGGGGCAGTTCCGGGGGGGGGGGGGGGTGAGGAGGAGACTCTGAGGAGACCAGTGACTCTGAGATCAGTGACTCTGAGGACACCAGTCACTCTGAAATGACACCAACGGCAAACCTGACAGTGTGACTGATGTATTTGCTCACACACACACACACACACACACACTCTCACAAACACACACACAATGCACACAGAGGTACACAGAGGTACACTGACACTCAGCAAAAAAACACACATCAGTGTAAGAGGTACATAACAAATTGTGCTAACACACACACTACCATACAAACACAGCCAGCCAATCAAGAGTGATTATGCAGTCTGAGATGAGGACACTGAAGCTGTGTGGAGCGACATCTGATCCTTTTGTTTGGATTACATGTGTGACCAGTGAGGTTAGGATTACAGGTGTGATTAGGATTAGAAGTGTGACCAGTGAGGTTAGGATTACAGGTGTGGTTAGGATTAGAAGTGTGACCAGTGAGGTTAGGATTACAGGTGTGATTAGGATTAGGATTAGAAGTGTGACCAGTGAGGTTTGGATTACAGGTGTGGTTAGGATTAGGATTAGAAGTGTGACTGGTGAGGTTAGGATTACAGGTGTGGTTAGGATTAGAAGTGTGACCAGTGAGGTTAGGATTACAGGTGTAGTTAGGATTAGGATTAGAAGTGTGACCAGTGAGGTTAGGATTACAGGTGTGGTTAGGATTAGGATTAGAAGTGTGACCAGTGAGGTTAGGCAGCTCTGGCACAGATGAAGAGAGACATCAGTGTGGACTACACTCAGTTTGCCTTCAGGGCAGAACTATCCCTCCTTAAAGAACATATCAGCATGAGTGACAGGGACAACAACAGAGAGGAGATACTCACAGAGAGAGAGAGAGAGGAGAGAGGGAGGGAGGGAGAGGGAGAGAGAGGGAGAGGGAGAGAGAGAGAGAGGGAGGGAGGGAGGGAGAGGGGAGGGAGAGGGAGAGAGAGGGAGGAGAGATAGAGAGAGGGAGAGGAGAGAGAGAGAGAGAGAGATGTGTGATAAGTGTAGCTAACGAGAGAGTGCTTATTAAACTTGGATAATGTGTTCTTTGCCATAAAAGAGATTAAGGCCCATTACTAAAATGATATTTACAGAAGCTGTATTGGTATTGGGAAGGTGGCTGGGAGATCTGTATGCTCTAATTTCATAATCTTCATTACATCTCCGAAAAATGACAATAACGAAAAGATTAGCACTTCAAACCTCAGTGGGGGCAAGAGGCAGACATCTGTTAAGTCAAACAGGGGTGCTATCATATTTACATCTCTCTCTCACACACACACACACACACAGTGGCTCTTCACTGAAGGATTTCACTGCAGAAACAGTGATTCCTCAGTGAAGTCATGGACTCTGTTGCATGGCAGTTGTACTGGGTGCACTATGAACACAAGTTGGTGATTATTTGATTGTTTATTGCTCTGTTTGGTTCTGTAAAGGTGTACTATCTCTTTAAGAGGAGGTGTGTGTAGCAGTCAGTTAGCCACACATGGTTTCAGGTGCCGTAATGTGGAGGGACCAAGTCAGGTGACCAGTGCTGCTTGGATCATGTGACCTGAGCCCAACCAGACCCCACCTGCATGTCCACAGATAGTAGCCATGGTAACAGCAGGTCATGCAGTCAGCAGGCCTCATCTCTGTGTCCTGTTGAGAATCCAGCCCACCGCTCAAGGTCATCCATTTGTGCTTTGACCTCTCAACCCTCCTTAGATGAAAGTGCCAATTTGGGTAAAATGTGTGTGTGTTTATCGTAGCCAGTAGATGGTGCTGGGTGGGTGTGCAGTAAATAACAGGACTGCCCCGTTCAGTATGCCCTACACCATCACCTAGCAACACCTACTGATCACACAGCCACACCCACTTCACTGTGGTTCTGCCTGGCCACACCCATTCATGACCACGGCCCCTCCCATAAACATACAGGCTGGCCACACCCATTCATGGCCAAGTCCCCTTCCACAAACATACAGGCTGGCCACACTCATTCATGGCCACGCCCCCTTCCACAAACATACAGGCTGGCCACACCCATTCATGGCCACACCCCTCCCACAAACATACAGGATCTTCACATGCTTTTGTCATTCTCAGGAAAAATATTCAAAGAGCCTGTTGTCTTTCTGGGTGTGTGTGTATGATGGGGTTGGTATGGGGGGTTGGGTAAGGGTGTTTTGGGTATGGGGTGTTGGGTATAATGGGGTTGGTAAGGGGTGTTGGGTATAATGTGTTGGTATGGGGGGTTGGGTATAATGGGGTTGGTATGGGGGGTTGGGTATAATGGGTTGGGTATAATGGGGTTGGTAAGGGGTGTTGGGTATAATGGGTTGGTATGGGGGGTTGGGTATAATGGGTTGGTATGGGGGGTTGGGTATAATGGGGTTGGCATGGGGGGGTTGGGTATAATGGGTTGGTATGGGGGGTTGGGTATAATGGGGTTGGTATGGGGGGTTGGGTATAATGGGGTTGGTATGGGGGGTTGGGTATAAGGTGGTTGCGTATAATGAGGTTGAGTATAAGGTGGTTGGGTATAATGAGGTTGGTATAAGGTGGTTGGGTATAATGAGGTTGGGTATAAGGTGGTTGGGTATAATGAGGTTGGGTATAATGTGGTTGGGTATAAGGTGGTTGGGTATAATGAGGTTGGGTATAAGGTGGTTGGGTATAATGAGGTTGGGTATAATGTGGTTGGTATAAGGTGGTTGGGTATAATGAGGTTGGGTATAATGTGGTTGGGTTGGGTGTAATGAGGTTGGGTATAATGTGGTTGGGTGTAATGTGGTTGTGGTTGGGTGTAATGAGGTTGGGTATAATGTGGTTGGGTATAATAATGTGGTTGGGTGTAATGAGGTTGGGTATAATGTGGTTGGTATGGTGGTTGGGTATAATGTGGTTGGTATAAGGTGGTTGGGTATAATGAGGTTGGGTATAATGTGGTTGGGTGTAATGTGGTTGGGTGTAATGAGGTTGGGTATAATGTGGTTGGTATAAGGTGGTTGGGTATAATAAGGTTGGGTATAATGAGGTTGGGTATAAGGTGGTTGGTATAAGGTACACACATCACACTCGGTGTTACACACTCTTTAACCCTCCTAACACACACCCGGTGTTACACACTCTTTAACCCTCCTAACGCACACACACACCCTGTACCCACCTGCTCTGTGGTCATCAGTGTGTAATCTCTCTTTAGTGTTGATTAATAATCATATTACTCTCAGATCTCCGTCTCGTCTCTTTACGGTCTGTATGTATTTGTCCCTGGGCACAGGCTGAGTTTAATCTGTCCTGAGTTCATTCTAAACTTTCCTCCCCCACCCCCGTCCCAGGCATGAACACATACACACACACACACACACACACACACACGAACAGTGTGTTGCATCCTGGGCCCTGCGTGCTGGAGTGTGTCCCATCTGAGCTGCCGTAATGAGAGGAGACAGAACTTCATCAGAACTGGTGTCTGCTGCTTTTGCCTTCACAGATCTGAAATCTGTCACATCATCTACAGGTGAACAGGACAGTATGGCTAACACACACACACACACACACACACACTCACACATGCACACAAAACACTTGGAGAGAGAGCAATGCTTCCTCACACACACACACAAACACATGCGCACACGCACAGACACACACACACATACACACACACACGCACACACAGACACACAGTGACACACTCAGACACATGCACACACACTTACCAAAAGAAGGAGAAACACACAAATGCACACTGTGAGATAAACACACCCTCTGTCTATCTTGCTCTCTTTCAAAAATACACACACACAAATTTGTAAGGAAACACTTCTGCTCTTCTGTTATAATGTGTAGTGTGATTGTGTATGTGTGTGTGTGTGTGTGTGTGTGTGTTTGAGAGAAAACAGGGCCAAGTGTGTGTGTGTGTGGTGTATTGTTGAGTGTTGCTGTTTCTTTGTGTTTCCCCCTCTGCTGTGTGTGTGTGTGTGTGTTCCCCCCTCTGCTGTGTGTGTGTGTGTGTGTGTGTGCTTCCCCCCTCTGCTGTGTGTGTGTGTGTGTGTGTGTGTGTGTGTGTGTGCGCTTCACTCCTCTCTGCTGTGTGTGTGTGTGTGTGTGTGTGTGTGCGCTTCCCCCCTCTGCTGTGTGTGTGTGTGTGTGTGTGTGTGTGCGCTTCACTCCTCTGCTGTGTGTGTGTGTGTGCTTCCCCCCTCTGCTGTGTGTGTGTGTGTGTGTTTGTGTGTGCGCGCTTCACTCCTCTGCTGTGCCTTTGATTTCTGCAGTGGTGCTGTTTACCACATTCAGCTCTGAACTACTTTGCCTGTCTCTCTCCCTCTGTCTGTCTGTCTGTCTGTCTGTCTCACTCTCCATCTCTCCCTCTCCAGCTCAGCCACACACAGATACCTGTCTCTCTCCCTCTGTCTGTCTGTCTGTCTCACTCTCCAGCTCAGCCACACACAGATACCTGTCTCTCTCCCTCTGTCTGTCTGTCTGTCTCACTCTCCAGCTCAGCCACACACAGATACCTGTCTCTCTCCCTCTGTCTGTCTGTCTGTCTCACTCTCCATCTCTCCCTCTCCAGCTCAGCCACACACAGATACCTGTCTCTCTCCCTCTGTCTGTCTGTCTGTCTCACTCTCCATCTCTCCCTCTCCAGCTCAGCCACACACAGATACCTGTCTCTCTCCCTCTGTCTGTCTGTCTGTCTCCCTCTCCAGCTCAGCCACACACAGATAGCCACACACAGATACCTGTCTCTCTCCCTCTGTCTGTCTGTCTGTCTCCCTCTCCAGCTCAGCCACACACAGATACCTGTCTCTCTCCCTCTGTCTGTCTGTCTGTCTCACTCTCCAGCTCAGCCACACACAGATACCTGTCGCTCCGCTCTGCCACTTCATCTCGTCTCTTTCGGTCTGTCTGTGGTTCTCTGTATCTCTCTCTGTGTGGGTCTCTCAGTGTGATGATGTGTGCAATGGGGCAGGCAGGGGGTCTCTGTGTGGGTCTCTCAGTGTGATGTGTGTAATGGGGCAGGCAGGGGGTCTCTGTGTGCTTTTGGTCTCATTAGTGTAGCAGAGTAAGTTGTGCGTTTTGCGTCGTCGCCCCATACCCCCCCCCATACACCCCCCCTCCCTCTCTCCTGCAGTTCCAGGATCTTTCTGTGCGGGGGATGGCGGGTGCTTGACTCCGCCCCCTTCTGCAGGTGTATGAGGTTCAGGTGGACTGAGAGCTCCTTCTGCTCAGCTCTGCAGGCGTGAGCCGCCTCTCTAGGTCCCTTCAGCTGCCCAGTGTGGTCCTGGGTAATGTAGTCCAGGTGCGTGTCCTGACTCACCATGTGTTGACCTGGGGACACCCACAGGTGTGTGGAAGAGCTGTGTTGTGTTTTTAATGGTAGGGTCACAGGTCACTGGCGGTGCTGCTGTGTGTATGTTACTTAACAGAAGCCCATTTGTAAGTCCAGCTTGTTTAAATGAATCACAGGTCACAGCAAGTGTCCTGTAAGGTCAATACTCCACAGTCCTGTTGGGTGTCAGCAGGCATATCACACACACACACACACACACACACACACACACACACACACAGTCACGCTCTGTCTTACACTACAGTTTACAAAGACTATTGCATTAATATAGTCAAATGCTTTATTTAAGATTAATAGTAGATATAACGTTAACCTCAGTAACTCAAATGTAACTCCAAATGTAACTCAAACTGTAACTCAAATGCTTTCACTCTGATCAGTGGAAGAGGCCATTTCTTATGTTACTTCCCAAGATAATCCTCAGATTTGGTCCAGCACCCAGTGCAGCTCATAACATGTTGAATCAGATGTGCTAGACAACCGAAAGCTCTAATCAGCGCAGTTTACGGCAGCTCCCTTCTGTGGGAACACTTCTCTGTGTCAATCAGCCATGTATGTAACACCGCAGAGTCAACCTGCCTGACATCACTGGACTTACTGGATTTCTCGGCTGGGTTACCTCGGCTGGGTTACCTCGGCTGGGTTACCTCGGCTGGGTTACCTCGGCTGGATTACCTCAGCTGGGTTACCTCGGCTGGGTTACCTCAACTGGGTTACCTCGGCTGGATTACCTCAGCTGGGTTACCTCGGCTGGGTTACCTCAACTGGGTTACCTCGGCTGGATTACCTCAGCTGGGTTACCTCGGCTGGGTTACCTCGGCTGGGTTACCTCGGCTGGATTACCTCAGCTGGGTTACCTCTGGGTTACCTCGGCTGGGTTACCTCGGCTGGGTTACCTCAACTGGGTTACCTCGGCTGGGTTACCTCGGCTGGGTTACCTCGGCTGGATTACCTCGGCTGGGTTACCTCGGCTGGATTACCTTGGGGCTGGGTTACCTCAATTACCTCGGCTGGTTACCTCTGCTGGGTTACCTCGGCTGGGTTACCTCGGCTGGATTACCTCGGCTGGGTTACCTCAACTGGGTTACCTCGGCTGGGTTACCTCGGCTGGGTTACCTCGGCTGGATTACCTCGGCTGGGTTACCTCGGCTGGGTTACCTCGGCTGGATTACCTCAGCTGGGTTACCTCGGCTGGATTACCTCGGCTGGATTACCTCAACTGGGTTACCCTGGCTGGGTTTAGTCTTTGGTTGAGGTCTAACGGGGATCATGGGCAGCTTTGCATGGCTGTCCATCAATTTGACTTTGTGTTGATTGTCCAAATGTAACTATAAGAGTGGAGAGTGTTGAATCCAAAGGTAATTTAGCTGGGGGACATAAGCGGTTTGATAATCAGCTGGAGAGTGAATCGGGTGAATGTTTGCGGTAACTCAGGAGTGCCCCGAGCACTGGAGAGATGCCCTACTGGAGGATTTGGGTCCAGCGCTGATCTAACACACTTCAGCAACTTAAACACGAATAATAGAAGCAACGTGCCATGTGTGTTGGAAGCCTGAATAATAGATATGTATAATAATAGTATGTGTAAGTCTGAACAACAGAGCTCAGCTGTGTTTGAGCAAAAGGGAGGTGGATGTCCAGGAGGGGCGTTTGGCCGCCACTGTGGAGCCCCTTATGCTCAACGCTGCTTGTTTGAAGAGTTTTGGTGTTTGCAGACTTTTGTTCCATCCTTTCATAGTTCCACCTCATTCCACTAATATACACACATCTTTAAAAAAGATATGGAAATTCATTAGTGAAACTGGCCAGATCTCCTCAGGTCTGAGCCAAAGGTCTCCAATGCTACATCCTGAGTTCACTGCTTTAGATGCTCCAACTCTGATAGGGTCAGATTTTGCTTTCTCTAGCTGTGTCTAAATTTACACACAGGTGTGTTCACACTAGAAGATGCAGTTAGATGTTGTGCGATGTGTCAACATGGTGATACCTGCTCTATGTGTGGAGAACCTCTCTATACTACACACATGTGTGATCCCTCTCACTATCAACATGTACACACATGCTCTAGTGATCCCCTCACTATCCTGCTCTAGTGATCCCTCTCACTATACACACACATGCTCTAGTGATCCCTCTCACTATACACACACATGCTCTAGTGATCCCTCTCACTATACACACACATGCTCTAGTGATCCCTCTCACTATACACACACATGCTCTAGTGATTATACTCACTATACACACACATGCTCTAGTGATCCCTCTCACTATACACACACATGCTCTAGTGATCCCTCTCACTATACACACACATGCTCTAGTGATACTCACTATACACACACATGCTCTAGTGATCCCTCTCACTATACACACACATGCTCTAGTGATCCCTCTCACTATACACACACATGCTCTAGTGATCCCTCTCACTATACACACACATGCTCTAGTGATCCCTCTCACTATACACACACATGCTCTAGTGATCCCTCTCACTATACACACACATGCTCTAGTGATCCCTCTCACTATACACACACATGCTCTAGTGATCCCTCTCACTATACACACACATGCTCTAGTGATTATACTCACTATACACACACATGCTCTAGTGATCCCTCTCACTATACACACACATGCTCTAGTGATCCCTCTCACTATACACACACATGCTCTAGTGATCCCCCTCTCACTATACACACATGCTCTAGTGATCCCTCTCACTATACACACATGCTCTAGTGATCCCTCTCACTATACACACACATGCTCTAGTGATCCCCTCTATACACACACACATGCTCACTATACACACACAGTGATCCCTCTCACTATGCATGCTCTAGTGATCCCTCTCACTATACACACACATGCTCTAGTGATCCCTCTCACTATACACACACATGCTCTAGTGATTATACTCACTATACACACACGCTCTAGTGATCCCTCTCACTATACACACACATGCTCTAGTGATCCCTCTCACTATACACACACATGCTCTAGTGATCCCTCTCACTATACACACACATGCTCTAGTGCTCACTATATGCTCTAGTGATCCCCTCTCACTATACACACACATGCTCTAGTGATCCCCTCACTACTACTATACACACATGCTCTAGTGATCCCTCTCACTATACACACACATGCTCTAGTGATCCCTCACTCACTATCACTATACACACACATGCTCTAGTGATCCCTCTCACTATACACACACATGCTCTAGTGATACACACACTCTCTACTATACACACACATGCTCTAGTGATCCCTACTCACTATACACACACACATGATTATACTCACTATAGTGATCCCATGCTCCTACACACACATGCTCACTATATACACACACATGCTCTAGTCACTATCCCTCTCACTATACACACACATGCTCTAGTGATCCCTCTCACTATACACACACATGCTCTAGTGATCCCTCTCACTATACACACACACACACACACACACACATCCCTCTCACTATACACACACATGCTCTAGTGATCCCTACTCACTATACACACACATGCTCTAGTGATCCCTCTCACTATACACACACATGCTCTAGTGATCCCTCTCACTATACACACACATGCTCTAGTGATTATACTCACTATACACACACATGCTCTAGTGATTATACTCACTATACACACACATGCTCTAGTGATTATACTCACTATACACACACATGCTCTAGTGATCCCTCTCACTATACACACATGTGCTCTAGTGATCCCTCTCTCACACACACATGCTCTAGTGATCCCTCACACACACACACACACACACACACACACACATATGCTCTAGTGATCCCTCTCACACGCACACATGCTCTAGTCATCCCCACACACACACACACACACACACACACACACACACACACACACACACACACACACACACACACACACACACACACACACACACACACACACACACACACACACACACACACACACACACACACACACACACACACACACACACACACACACACACACACACACACACACACACACACTGCCCCGTAGGTACATACTGGTACCGTGTCCTCCTGAACCACTAACCAGCCCGAGACGGAGCAGCTCCAGAGGTTATTAGGAGGTTTTAGCTTGTAGCCTTTTTCATTTGTGTTTTTGTTTCGATTCCTTCACCCACATCCCCACCTTAAATTTCACTGTGTTTGCTTTTCAACGAGGCGGACACGGCAACACAGGTTTCCTGTGGAGATTCTGATTGGATGGGACCCCCACAAGCTTTTATTGGTTCACACTTTCACACTCCTGAAGTGCTGTCTCCCCAGGCGTGAGTTTGGGTTAATAAATCTCCCTTCTTAGTCTCCTGGTTGTGTTTTAGAGCAGCGTTGTCAGACCTGCTGCGGTGTGACTCGCACTGCTCATTAAGTCATGAGTCTGACTGGAGGTTAAAGGTCACTTCATTTGAGGCTCAATCCACTGTTCTGTCATCTACACATTTGCACACATACACATACACAACACATACAGACACACATTCCAGCTCATAGATTAGTCCTGCACTAACAATATTATGAATGCAGGATCTCTACTGATGATGCAGTGCAAGACTATCTGAAGGTCTGTCTTCCTTCCTGTGTCTGTGTGTGTGGATGGATCTCCGCTGTAGTCTGCGCCCTGTGGATTATGCTCCACACTCTTGGCAGGTCTTTCCTGTAATGTCTAGAGTTTTACTGGGTTTACCGTGGATGCTGTTTCTGTTGCAGTAGCCTGACTAGTTCAGATGCTCCGTAAATGGTAGAACACTGTTTCCATGGCCAGAGCCCAAAGCAGTTTGAACACTACTGCCTCCAGTCCTGAGGCCAGACCTGCCAGTGGATTCAAGACAGGAAATCCATGGATAGATATGTTAGATTTGGGATGGAGTTAAACTCTGCAGGGCAGTGGAGCATCAGAAGCAGGTTTGTTTAAACTCTGCAGGGTGGTAGATCTCCAGAAGAAGGAATGGGGTTGGACTGTGAGTAAGGTGGAGATACACAGGGGGCGTGGTTTGTCTTTATCTCAGTAGTGTTGTGAGTAAGGTGGAGATACACAGGGGGCGTGGTTTGTCTTTATCTCTATAGTGTTGTGAGTAAGGTGGAGATACACAGGGGAGTAGTTTGTCTTTATCTCTATAGTGTTGTGAGTAAGGTGGAGATACACAGGGGGCGTGGTTTGTCTTTATCTCAGTAGTGTTGTGAGTAAGGTGGAGATACACAGGGGGCGTGGTTTGTCTTTATCTCTATAGTGTTGTGAGTAAGGTGGAGATACACAGGGGGCGTGGTTTGTCTTTATCTCAGTAGTGTTGTGAGTAAGGTGGAGATACACAGGGGGCGTGGTTTGTCTTTATCTCTATAGTGTTGTGAGTAAGGTGGAGATACACAGGGGGCGTGGTTTGTCTTTATCTCAGTAGTGTTGTGAGTAAGGTGGAGATACACAGGGGGCGTGGTTTGTCTTTATCTCTATAGTGTTGTGAGTAAGGTGGAGATACACAGGGGGCGTGGTTTGTCTTTATCTCTATAGTGTTGTGAGTAAGGTGGAGATACACAGGGGGCGTGGTTTGTCTTTATCTCAGGAGTGCTGTGAGATACAGGGGGCGTGGTTTGTCTTTATCTCAGTAGTGTTGTGAGATACAAGGGAGATACACAGGGGGCGTGGTTTGTCTTTATCTCAGTAGTGTTGTGGAGAGGGGCGTGGTTTGTATAGGTGGAGATACACAGGGGCGTGGTTTGTCTTTATCTCTATAGTGTTGTGAGTAAGGTGGAGATACACAGGGGCGTGGTTTGTCTTTATCTTAGTGGAGATACACAGTGGTTTGTCTCAGTAGTGTGAGTAAGGTGGAGATACACAGGGGCGTGGTTTGGGGGCGTGGTTTGTCTTTATCTCAGTAGTGTTGTGAGTAAGGTGGAGATACACAGGGGCGTGGTTTGTCTTTATCTCAGTGTTGGGGCGTGGTTTGTCTTTATCTCAGTAGTGTTGTGAGTAAGGTGGAGATACACAGGGGGCGTGGTTTGTCTTTATCTCAGGAGTGCTGTGAGTAAGGTGGAGATACACAGGGGGCGTGGTTTGTCTTTATCTCAGGAGTGCTGTGAGTAAGGTGGAGATACACAGGGGGCGTGGTTTGTCTCATCTCAGGAGTGCTGTGAGTAAGGTGGAGATACACAGGGGGCGTGGTTTATCTCACAGGGGGCGTGGTTTGTTAGTGCTGTGAGTTCTTCTGGTCTGCGTGTCTGTACCAACAGCAGATCTGTCAGTGCTGATGTGAGATTAGCTGTCCTGTCTGTATGTAAATACTTCACATCGGGTCTCCAAAAAAAACCCCAACATCTTTGAACAACAGGCTTCCAGAGCTAATGTATGAATGTGCAGTTCTACTTCTGACCAGCAGGTGTCAGTGATGTCCTGTACTTGAGTTCCGTGATTATGCCCGTGTGTAAGTAGAGAGACTCATTGCTTGCCAAATGGAAGACCAGGAGCACTGGAGGAGCACAGACCCAAACCCCACCCAGAACACGACAAACAGAGCACATAGGCTAATGAACAAGAGCTACTTCTCCCTCTCTGTCTCTCTCCCTGTCTGTCTGCCTGTCTGTCTACCTCTCCCTGTCTCTCTCCCTGTCTGTCTGCCTGTCTGTCTCCCTCTCTCTGTCTCTCTCTCCCTGTCTGCCTGTCTGTCTCCCTCTCTCTGCTCCTTCTCTCCATCTACTTCTCCGTCTTTTGGATGAATTAATTGTCAATGTGCAGAGCGCTTGGTCTGGTGATTGAGAGGTGTGAGCTTGTTCTAATGGCCCTGCGAGGACTCTGAGCTGCAGCCATCGCTGTAATTGGTCAGATCATTAAAACAGAGAGAACAGGGGAGGTGCCGAGTGTGTGTGCGTTATAGAGCGAGAGAAAGGGAGCATCATAAGGACTGTTCCCATGGAGACACACCGTGGATTTGGAGGTTGTTTAAAAAAAAAAAAAAGTATAGAATTTTGTATTGCCAACAGTTGCATCTGTAAAAACTGTTGATATGGTGTCATAATGCAAAATGTAATTATTGTTATTATTATCTACTAGAAATAGTGCTGCTGCTTTGGACAGTTTTAAAATTCTCTCCCTCCGTTTGTCCTTCTCATAGTTGTGTTTTCTTCCCCACGTATGATGAGTGTCCGGAGGGCGTGAGGTGGGAGGTGTGTAGGGCGCAGACATAAGCAGCTCCAGCCGGATCCTCCACCACACTCACCCATCAGCCTTACTGCAGAGATGCTGAGATGCTGGCCAGCTCAGTCAGCTCTCCGCCTGCTGTGCTCAGTCTGCAGTAAGCAGCTTCACTGACTCCTGCCTGCGTTTAAAGGTGCAGAAAGCAGCTTCACTGACTCCTGCCTGCGTTTAAAGGTGCAGTAAGCAGCTTCACTGACTCCTGCCTGCGTTTAAAGGTGCAGTAAGCAGCTTCACATTCATTCTCACTCACACTGCAGTTTCCTCTTTGGGTATAAGAGGTTTAGCATGCAACAGTGGCTGGGTACCCAGCTAACATCCTGCTTCTGTCCAACAGTAATTTATCAAGACAAGACACTTTGAAGTATTTTCTTATACTAGCTTGAGAATCTTTCTGATTTGAGTTCTTCGTTAAGTCCATAACCCAGTGGGACGTAGATATCGTGATCCCAGACAGGAAGTCCAACCCTTTCTGCACATGTGACCTGTCACTCACTCTGCAGGTTTCTAACGTGTCTTCCTCCCCACTTATCCAGCTCAGCTGGGACGCGTTTAGAAGCTCTGGGGGTCATTCTGTCCTCCGCTCAGTGTGTGTGTGTGTGTGTGTGTTTTTGTGTGTGTGTGTGTGTGTGTGTGTGTGTTTGTCTATGAATGTGTGTTCTTGTTTACACCCAGTGGGACAGGATTTATTCTTTTGGTCACAAGGACATTGACCAAATAACTCCCACACACCTGTACCCCACACAACAGTACCCCACACACCTCCCCACACCTGTACCCCCACACACCTGTACCCCACACACCTGTACCCCACACAACAGTACCCCACACACCTGTACCCCACACACCTGTACCCCACACACCTGTACCCCACACACCTCTCCACACCTGTACCCCACACACCTGTACCCCACACACCTGTACCCCACACAACAGTACCCCACACACCTGTACCCCACACACCTGTACCCCACACACCTCTCCTAAAAGCCTCGTGGTCTGAACATCCCTATCAAGGTTTTGGCATCAGTGCTGTAATGTGTGAGTGTGTGATCTGTGGTTGTAATCCAGCATGAACAGTTTGAGTATCTGGGACACTTTCCTGTTAGGGTCAGGGTCAGAGTCAGAGTCAGAGTCAGGGTTTAGGGTTCAGGGTCAGGGTTTAGGGTCAGGGTCAGGGTTTAGGGTCAGGGTCAGGGTCAGGGTTTAGGGTCAGGGTTTAGGGTCAGGGTTTAGGGTCAGGGTCAGGGTCAGGGTTTAGGGTCAGGGTCAGGGTTTAGGGTTTAGGGTTTAGGGTTAGGGTCAGGGTTTAGGGTCAGGGTTTAGGGTCAGGGTCAGGTCCAGGTGCTGGGTGAGAATATGACGCCCATCACAGTTCACACTCATTGGGGAAGGAAAATGGTGAACGTCGCTGCCGCCGGTGTGAACGTGGTGATGTCATCAGTGTCTCTGGGACTCTGCTCTACTACATTGGACAGATGATGAAAGCACCACGCAAATGTGCTGCGTTTCTGCAGACGTCTCCACAGCGTGAACTTCCACAGATTTCATCAGCAAAGGGTTTTAGAGCTGTTAATATATGGGAAATGAAAACCGTGGAATATAAATAAATTCCAGCCAGTTTAGGTTAATGCATGATAAATTCACATCATGCATTTGTGCAGTTTCCACTGAGCTGTAAGGGACCATTTTAAATGATAGTATGAACAACTTTCTGTGTAAAATTTGAAATGAGAAATTGGTGTATCATGGAGACCAAGCATATGTAGGCGTAGTGTGTCACATGTGAGGAGACTAATCGCTTGGTAAGATAAACGCCTTACACACTTTCAAACACCACACAGCTCAACTCATTGCACCATTAATTCATCATTTGCGGACATGGTCATGGTGAGCTGTACAGTAGCGTACCTGGTAGGGAAGTGTGCTGACATCTGCTGTGCTGGGGTCAGTTCCTCACTCTGCTGTGCTGGGGTCAGTTCCTCACTCTGCTGTGCTACAACTTACTGCACAGCGTATTATACACAGGGATGGAGAGATGGAGGGGAGAGAGAGAGAGAGAGATGGGGTGATCAGTTTTTTTCTGTGTCTCACTTTCACTAATCGTGTGTGTGTGTGTGGTGTGTGTGTGTGTGTGTGTGTGTGTGTGTGTGTGTGTGTGTGTGTGTGTGTGTGTGTGTGTGTGTGTGTGTGTGTGTGTGTGTGTGTGTGTGTGTGTGTGTGTGTGTGTGTGTGTGTGTGTGTGTGTGTGTGTGTGTGTGTGTGTGTGTGTGTGTGTGTGTGTGTGTGTGTGTGTGTGTGTGTGTGTGTGTGTGTGTGTGTGTGTGTGTGTGTGTGTGTGTGTGTGTGTGTGTGTGCCTGTGCGCTGGTGCCAGGGCGTATTGATCATTGCCCCCCTGACGGACAGACAGAGAAACGGAGATGCACCTAGACAGGAGAGACAGACAAACGTAGAGAGGGAGACAGAATCAGACAGAGAGACTATAAAGTGACCTGGGCTACAGGATTACAGTGCACTGAGGATCTTAGAGAATTATTGATCTGTTGAGACACACACACAGTGTGTTTCCCTGGGCACTGTGGGCCAGTGTAAAGTGTGTCCTCTCTGCCTCAGGCTGAAGTCTCCAGTACTTACAGACATTTAGAGCTGCCAGGTGCCTGAAGAGCCTGATCCCCACTGTGTCCTGCCCCTGATCCCCACTGTGTCCTGCCCCTGATCCCCACTGTGTCCTGCCCCTGATCCCCACTGTGTCCTGCCCCTGATCCCCACTGTGTCCTGCCCCTGATCCCCACTGTGTCCTGCCCCTGATCCCCACTGTGTCCTGCCCCTGATCCCCACTGTGTCCTGCCCCTGAACCCCACTGTGTCCTGCCCCTGAACCCCACTGTGTCCTGCCCCTGATCCCCACTGTGTCCTGCCCCTGATCCCCACTGTGTCCTGCCCCTGAACCCCACTGTGTCCTGCCCCTGAACCCCACTGTGTCCTGCCCCTGAACCCCACTGTGTCCAGCTACAATGTCACCCCACTGTGTCCATCTACAATGTCACCTCACTGTGTCCAGCTACAATGTCACCCCACTGTGTCCAGCTACAATATCAATCCACTGCCCACTGCCCCCTGCCTCCCCGGTACTGCCCCTGCCTCCCCAGTACTGCCCCTGCCTCCCCGGTACTGCCCCCGACACTGATCCAGCACCCAATTACTGCCCCCAAAACTTACCCACCTCATCTGCCTAGACGACTAAATGAGTGAGAGTGAAACTATGTGAGAGTGAATGTGAGAGTGACTGGAGAAATGTGAATGGGAGTCTGAGAGAGTGATAAAGAGTAAGGGAGAGTGAGTCAAAGTGAGTGAGGGAGTGAGTGAGGGAATAAATGAGTGATTGAGTGAGGGAGTGAATGAGGGAGTGAGACAGGGAGTGAATGAGTGAGAGAGGGAGTGACTGAGGGAGTGAGTGATATATAGATGGATGGATGGATGGATGGATGGATGTGACACGGCCGTCCTGAACACAGGTGTATGTGAGGGGCAGGTGTGACACGGCTGTCCTGAACACAGGTGTATGTGTGTGTGTGTGTGTGTGTGTGTGTGTGTGTGTGTGTGTGCGTGTGTGTGTGTGTGTGAGCATGCGCAGGTGTGTGTGTCAGTTCTGACTAATCTAGTTCGTGCTCACAGCCCTCTGTGCTGAAACGCTGTGTGTGTGTGTGTGTGTGTGTGTGTGTGTGTGTGTGTGTGTGTGTGTGTGTGTACGCCGTGTCACACCTCCCCCTCACATACACCTGTGTTCAGGACGGCCGTGTCACACCTGCCCCTCACATACACCTGTGTTCAGGACGGCCGTGTCACACCTGCCCCTCACATACACCTGTGTTCAGGACGGCCGTGTCACACCTGCCCCTCACATACACCTGTGTTCAGGACGGCCGTGTCACACCTGCCCCTCACATACACCTGTGTTCAGGACGGCCGTGTCACACCTCCCCTCACATACACCTGTGTTCAGGACGGCCGTGTCACACCTGCCCCTTTGTCACACCTGCCCCTCACATACACACACACACACACACACACACAGCGTTTCAGCACAGAGGGCTGTGAGCACGAACTAGATTAGTCAGAACTGACACACACACCTGCGCATGCTCACACACACACACGCACGCACACACACACACACACACACACACACAGAACAGAGATACTGCCCACTCTGGACACCAAATACACTTCAACTGGAGTTATCAGGCAACTGATTGGCTTCTTTTTTCTCCAGGCTATCCAGTGATTGGCTGCAATTTACTCCAGGCTGTCCTGTGATTGGCTGGAGTTTAATTTAATGCTTTCATCAAGGTCACCCCCCCTCTCTTTCTCTCCACTATTCTCACTCTCTCTCTCTCCCACTCCTTTTCTCTCTGAATGCAGGAGTGTAGGAGTGAGTGATGACCAGACCAGGGGACCCCAGCAAATTCGCTTTCTGTCAGAGTCTAAAGCACTTAACAATGATCCTCCAGCACTACAATACACACACACGCACACACACACACACACACACACACACTCCAGCGAGCTTTCTGAAGTGTAGACAGATCAAGTGTGTGATAGATTCTGGTTTGGTTTATGAGTAGAGGAATGATAACCACCTTGTCCAGATAAATATAATCAAAATCAAAATGCTGGGAGTGTCACGATGTGTCCGTTATTTGTGTGTGTGTGTGTGTGTGTGTCTGTGTATTTGCTGTATGTATTATGTGTAAATATTGTGTGGTGTGAATATATATAATATGCATGTATTGTGGCAGGATCTTTAATGCAATTGAAATCACTACAGATTAGATTAACAAATATAACTGGGGTTAGAGGATAAGAGTCTATACTGGGAGAGAGACAGATGGAGGGAAAGGAGAGGAAAATGGAGAGGAAGTGGAGAGAGAGGAGAGGGGGGGAGAGGGGGGGAGAGGAGAGGAGGGAGAGGAGGGGAGAGGGGGGGAGAGGAGGAGAGAGAGAGGGAGAGAGAGAG
>JAGXOD010000118.1:410000-432500 GCA_020368025.1 Brachyhypopomus occidentalis
TGCTAATGTTTACCTGAGGTAACTTCTATTAGCTAATGTTGCTAATGTTTACCTGAGGTAACTTCTATTAGCTAATGTTGCTAATGTTTACCTGAGGTAACTTCTATTAGCTAATGTTGCTAATGTTTACCTGATGTAACTTCTATTAGCTAATGTTGCTAATGTTTACCTGAGGTAACTTCTATTAGCTAATGTTGCTAATGCTTACCTGAGGTAACTTCTATTATTTAATGTTGCTAATGTTATCTGAGGTAACTTCTATTAGCCATATTAACGTCTCTGATCTGATCTGAGATTCCTGATCAAGGACTCATTGATGGTGATGGGAAAGCATGTGTATATTGTTAAGATGTTAGTCAGTTCTAGGGTTAAGGTACTTCAGCTAATCTACACTAGCCTGCCCTACAGTATTCAGATAATCTACACCAGCCTGCCCTACAGTGTTCAGATAATCTACACCAGCCTGCCCTACAGTTTTCAGATAATCTACACCAGCCTGCCCTACAGGGTTTAAATAATCTACACCAGCCTGCCCTACAAACTCAACCAGTCTGACCTATAGTGTTCAGTAGCTTTTGTTATACATCTTTAAGATGACCTTTATAAACCACTACGCTGTGGAAGATCAGTGACTAATCAGTGTCTCCTTTCATCTGGAAGCCGTCTCTCTCAGCCAGGAGTCGAGATGTTCACCATTAGCATAAGAATACCTTCAAAACACCCCCAAAACCACATCAAAGAACTGGCCATCCTACATGCTTTACATATTCACTCTTTCATCTTAATACTCTGCTACAAATTCATATTTATTAGGAGAAGCAATATGTGGTTTAGTGCAAGCTTGACTCTAAAGGTTGAAGGTTGAGAGTTACAGAGTGACCACTGGAATAACCCCACCACCTGACAGTGTCCACTGGAATAACCCCACCATCTGACAGTGTCCACTGGAAAAACCCCACCACCTGACAGTGTCCACTGGAAAAACCCCACCACCTGACACTGTCTACTGGGATAACCCCACCACCTGACACTGTCTACTGGGATAACCCCACCATCTGACAGTGTCCACTGGAATAACCCCACCATCTGACAGTGTCCACTGGAATAACCCCACCATCTGACAGTGTCCACTGGAAAAACCCCACCACCTGAGAGTGTCCACTGGAATAACCCCACCACCTGACACTGTCTACTGGGATAACCCCACCGTCTGAAAGTGTCTACTGGAATAACCCCAACATCTGAAAGTGTCTACTGGAATAACCCCAACATCTGAAAGTGTCTACTGGAATAACTCAACTGTCAGCAGTTGCATACAATGAGAAATCAAACTGTAACCATCCAGTTTCCCTTCTGCATGGAAGGAAGAATAAACACATTGACACTCATCTGAGTAGAGAATCAGATTTCATCAGACATTCACTGAAGTTTGAGAAAACACACAATTTACATACTGACGTACACACAGCACATCTCTCGTCAGTTGACAGAATGATTAAATCAGTCAGTTTTTGTCATTAATCTCTTGACAGGACTCTCCAATAAACAATGACGCAAGCGTTCTGAAAGTCTGCAGCAGGAAACACAAAATGAGTGTGTGATGAAAAAGACCTTAACGAGGGAAAGAGAGGAAGGGGAAGAATGCGGCGCGTCCATCGGGAGGGAAGCTTAAGTGCGTCTGTCTCTCCAACATCAAACGATTTGTTTTATCCGTTTCATATTCCCCCCCAACACTCCACAGACTGCGCGCTCCGCTTTGATGATGAAACGGCGAGGACATCCATACTGCAGTGTGTGTGTGTGTGTGTGTGTGTGCGTGCGTGCATGCATGCCTGTGTGCGCGTGTGCATGTGCATGTGTGTGTGTCTGATCAGGGATGTTCTAGGTAGCAGATGCAACAATGAAGTTCACAGTGCCGGGCACAGACAGCCATCATTGTCCCAACAACACCTGTTTGAGAGGGAGAGAGAGAGGGAATATGAGATGGAGAAGGAGAGAGAGAAGAAGGGAATAAGACGGAGAAGGAGAGGTTGGGAGTGAGCGATGGGGAGGGGAGAGGGAGAGAGAGACACTGTCAGATTCGTTTGTTCGCCTGCCAACTGTCTCTCCCCACAGCTAACAGGCTTTATACTGAAACTGGGGGAGAGAAGTATAGCGAAACGATCGGGCACGAGGAAGAGAAAGAGAGAGGGAGAGAGATGTGGAAAGAGAGATAGGAAAAGAGAGGGAATGAGAGATAAAGAGAGAGGGAGGAAAGTGAGAAGGAAAAGGGTGGCAGAAAAAAGAAAGAATGCGGGAAGGAAATGGAGAGAAAGAGGGAAGAACAGAGAGATGAGAGAGCATGACGTAAATACGTCTCAGCCATAAAATCACACAATTATGTTTCTCAGTGCAGAGAGCAGGAGAGACGCAGAGATGAGCCGACTGGAATGACGTTACACTCAGGAACAGCAGCAAAAAGCATCAGGTGGAAATAAGTGTGTATAGAACATCTGCTATGGGTGGAGAAGTGTGTAAAACAGCTGCTTCTCTGGGTGGAGAAGTGTGTAAAACAGCTGCTTCTCTGGGTGGAGAAGTGTGTAAAACAGCTGCTTCTCTGGGTGGAGAAGTGTGTAAAACAGCTGCTGCTCTGGGTGGAGAAGTGTGTAAAACAGCTGCTTCTCTGGGTGGAGAAGAGTGTAAAACAGCTGCTTCTCTGGGTGGAGAAGTGTGTAAAACAGCTGCTTCTCTGGGTGGAGAAGTGTGTAAAACAGCTGCTTCTCTGGGTGGAGAAGTGTGTAAAACAGCTGCTTCTCTGGGTGGAGAAGAGTGTAAAACAGCTGCTGCTCTGGGTGGAGATGTGTGTGAAACGGCACCACCTGTCTGGAGCCCTGTTGCAGGAGAAACACCACCTGTTTATGACTGAGAAACACCACCTGTTTATGAGTGAGGCTGGAACTGTCGCACTCTGTCTTTCTTATACAAGACATTAGCTTAACTGTTTAACTCATTTGAATAGGGTAGATGTTTGTAGCTGAATGGGGAAGGTGTGTGTGTTTGTAGCTGAATAGGGAAGGTGTGTGTGTTTGTAGCTGAATGGGGAAGGTGTTTGTAGCTGAATGGGGAAGGTGTGTGTGACTGTAGCTGAATGGGGAAGGTGTGTGTGTTTGTAGCTGAATAGGGAAGGTGTGTGTGTTTGTAGCTGAATGGGGAAGGTGTGTGTGTTTGTAGCTGAATGGGGAAGGTGTGTGTGTTTGTGTGTGTGTTTGTAGCTGAATGGGGAAGGTGTTTGTAGCTGAATGGGGAAGGTGTGTGTGACTGTAGCTGAATGGGGAAGGTGTGTGTGTTTGTAGCTGAATAGGGCAGGTGTGTGTGACTGTAGCTGAATGGGGAAGGTGTTTGTAGCTGAATGGGGAAGGTGTGTGTGTTTGTAGCTGAATAGGGAATAGGGCTGGAATGGGGAAGGTGTGTGTGACTGTAGCTGAATGGGGAAGGTGTTTGTAGCTGAATGGGGAAGGTGTTTGTAGCTGAATGGGGAAGGTGTGTGTGTTTGTAGCTGAATGGGCAGGTGTTTGTGACTGTAGCTGAATGGGGAAGGTGTTTGTTTGTAGCTGAATGGGGGAGTGTGTGTGTGTATGGTGTGTGTGTTTGTAGCTGAATGGGGAAGGTGTGTGTGTTTGTAGCTGAATGGGGAAGGTGTGTGTGTTTGTAGCTGAATGGTGAAGGTGTTTGTGTTTGTAGCTGAATGGGGAAGATGTGTGTGACTATAGCTGAATGGGGAAGGTGTTTGTGTTTGTAGCTGAATGGGGAAGGTGTGTGTGTGTGTTTGTAACTGAATGGGGAAGGTGTGTGTGTGTTTGTAGCTGAATGGGGAAGGTGTGTGTGTTTGTAGCTGAATGGGGAAGGTGTTTGTGACTGTAGCTGAATGGGGAAGGTGTGTGTGTTTGTAGCTGAATGGGGAAGGTGTGTGTGTTTGTAGCTGAATGGGGAAGGTGTTTGTGACTGTAGCTGAATGGGGAAGGTGTGTGTGTTTGTAGCTGAATGGGGAAGGTGTTTGTGACTGTAGCTGAATGGGGAAGGTGTTTGTGACTGTAGCTGAATGGGGAAGGTGTTTGTGACTGTAGCTGAATGGGGAAGGTGTTTGTGACTGTAGCTGAATGGGGAAGGTGTTTGTGACTGTAGCTGAATGGGGAAGATGTTTGAGACTGTAGCTGAATGGGGAAGGTGTTTGTGACTGTAGCTGAATGGGGAAGGTGTTTGTGACTGTAGCTGAATGGGGAAGATGTTTGTGACTGTAGCTGAATGGGGAAGGTGTTTGTGACTGTAGCTGAATGGGGAAGATGTTTGTGACTGTAGCTGAATGGGGAAGGTGTTTGTGACTGTAGCTGAATGGGGAAGGTGTTTGTGACTGTAGCTGAATGGGGAAGGTGTTTGTGACTGTAGCTGAATGGAGAGTGTTTGTAATTCCACACAGATTCTCGTGAGGGTCTCTGCTTTAGCAGTGTATTTCATTATTTGTAATACCGTGTTTGAAGTCTTTAAAAACATCTGTGTCATAACCACAGGGTAAACACCCTCTTTAGAAATATCAGGGGCTGTATGAAAGGCTCCCGCATTACACAACGTTCTGACAGAGCTTTTCATTGTGCAGACACACTAACTGCTCCTTGCTAGACAATTTCTCAGAATTGAGATACTAAGACGTATTTATGATCCTTCCTTGTTATCATGAGATCCTGAGTGATCATTTCAAGAGTTTTTTTTCCTTCGCTTCAAAACCCTTCATGAAATAGAAACATTTTTCTGACTTTAGTCTTTCTCATTGTTCATTTTGTTGTCCTCTCTCCGCCTTTTGTAAACGCATGCGTGTGTCTGTTTGTGTGTGCATGTGTGTGTGTTTATCTAAAATATAGTTTCTTTAGGTCTATGTGGCAGCAAATGCAACTGTTCTAATGTTTTAACCAGTTCACTCCAGCTCCTCAGTGCTGGAGCTGCTAATGTCGTACTGAATGGGGAAAAACAGCAGGATCATTCGCCTTGGGCCAGACATGAACATTTATCTTACGCAGCTGAAGCAATCAGCCGGACTGGATGGGTGGGTAGAACCGCACCGCTAGGAGATGTTTCTGACGGGCCCAGTCATGTGGGAGCAGTGTTCTCCTTAAACGCTCGTGTACCTATGGGCCTCCATTTGCAACCCAATGAGAGGACACCTGATTCCAGTGGTGTAATGTGTTGGTCTCTGTATATGAGGGGTTGGTTGTATCGGTCCCAGTGGAGTGAATCCTGCAATCCCTCTGGGGAGAAGACTGAGCAGCTAAGCTCTGGACTCCAGACACCAAAACAAAACTCCACCACACCTTTTTATCTTAATTTATTCCATTTTATTTTATTTCTGCACTGTAAAGCACTTTGTAAATCTTGTTTAAGAAGCACTACATGAAGATTAAAAGATTAAAAATATTATTATTGTTGTTTTTTATTATCAGAGTTGCCTGGATGTTAACATAAGTATTCAAATTACAGCTCTGCTACTTTTCCCAGCCCCATTTACCCAGAGGTCTGGTCTGACCTTAGAGTAGCCAATCAGTTCCAGTGAGCTGTTCACTTAACAACCAGCAGTGACCAAATACAGGCCTGCAGTTACAGAGCTCTGGCTTTAGAGAGGAACATAGGGTGCTAACACCTAAGATATATATCAGTGTCACAGAGACAGGTGGTGAGGAGACAGGTGGTGAGGAGACAGGTGGTGATGAGACAGGTGATGAGGAGACAGGTTATGATGAGACAGGTGGTGAGACAGGTGATGAGGAGACAGGTGGTGAGACAGGTGATGAGACAGGTGAAGAGACAGGTGATGAGGATCTCCACAAATAAAACAGGTGGTGTGGCTGGAGCTGACCACAGTTTCTCTGCTCTGTGTTTGTAGTTCTAGGCTGATAATAGAAATGACTGACATTAGCATTTCACACCAGAACAGTAAAGCAATTCTGGCACTAGGTAGGCCACTAGCCGTATGGAGTCAGGACCCTAGATAGGACACTAGCTGTAGGGAGTCAGGACCCTAGATAGGCCACTAGCTGTAGGGAGTCAGGACCCTAGATAGGCCACTAGCCGTATGGAGTCAGGACCCTAGATAGGCCACTAGCCGTAGGGAGTCAGGACCCTAGATAGGCCACTAGCTGTAGGGAGTCAGGACCCTAGATAGGCCACTAGCCGTAGGGAGTCAGGACCCTAGATAGGCCACTATCTGTAGGGAGTCAGGACCCTAGATAGGCCACTAGCCGTAGGGAGTCAGGACCCTAGATAGGCCACTATCTGTAGGGAGTCAGGACCCTAGATAGGCCACTAGCCGTAGGGAGTCAGGACCCTAGATAGGCCACTAGCCGTACGGAGTCCAGACCCTCGATAGGACACTAGCTATAGGGAGTCAGGACCCTAGATAGGCCACTAGCTGTAGGGAGTCAGGACCCTAGATAGGACACTAGCTGTAGGGAGTCAGGACCCTAGATAGGACACTAGCTGTACACTAGCTGTAGGGAGTCAGAACCCTAGATAGGACACTAGCTGTAGGGAGTCAGGACCCTAGATAGGACACTAGCTGTAGGGAGTCAGGCCCCTAGATAGGCCACTAGCTGTAGGGAGTCAGGACCCAAGATATGACACTAGCTGTAGGGAGTCAGGACCCTAGATAGGCCACTATCTGTAGGGAGTCAGGACCCTAGATAGGCCACTAGCCGTATGGAGTCAGGACCCTAGATAGGCCACTAGCCGTAGGGAGTCAGGACCCTAGATAGGCCACTAGCTGTAGGGAGTCAGGACCCTAGATAGGCCACTAGCCGTAGGGAGTCAGGACCCTAGATAGGCCACTAGCCGTAGGGAGTCAGGACCCTAGATAGGCCACTAGCCGTAGGGAGTCAGGACCCTAGATAGGCCACTAGCCGTAGGGAGTCAGGACCCTAGATAGGCCACTAGCCGTACGGAGTCCGGACCCCGATAGGGACACTAGCCGTAGGGAGTCAGGACCCTAGATAGATAGGACACTAGCTGTAGGGAGTCAGGACCCTAGATAGGACACTAGCTGTACACTAGCTGTAGGGAGTCAGAACCCTAGATAGGACACTAGCTGTAGGGAGTCAGGGCCCTAGATAGGACACTAGCTGTAGGGAGTCAGGCCCCTAGATAGGCCACTAGCTGTAGGGAGTCAGGACCCAAGATATGACACTAGCTGTAGGGAGTCAGGACCCTAGATAGGCCACTATCTGTAGGGAGTCAGGACCCTAGATAGGACACTAGCTGTAGGACACTAGCTGTAGGGAGTCAGGACCCTAGATAGGCCACTAGCTGTAGGGAGTCAGGACACTAGCTGTAGGACACTAGCTATAGGACACTAGCTGTAGGGAGTCAGGACCCTAGATAGGCCACTAGCTGTAGGGAGTCAGGACCCTAGATAGGCCACTAGCTGTAGGGAGTCAGGACCCTAGATAGGCCACTAGCTGTAGGGAGTCAGAACCCTAGATAGGCCACTAGCCGTAGGGAGTCAGGACCCTAGATAGGCCACTAACTGTAGGGAGTCAGGACCCTAGATAGGCCACTATCTGTAGGGAGTCAGGACCCTAGATAGGCCACTAGCTGTAGGGAGTCAGGACCCTAGATAGGCCACTAGCCGTAGGGAGTCAGGACCCTAGATAGGCCACTAGCTGTAGGGAGTCAGGACCCTCGATCAGAACACAGTTGTAAATCTGAACACTGGTGGTTTCTGAGTAGTATGCGTGCGTGTGTGTGTGTGTGTGTGTGTGTGTGTGTGTGTGTGTGTGTGTGTGTGTGTGCTGGTTATAGATGAGCTGGAGGCTCCACTGCCACTCTCACATAACACAAATAAGGCTTCATTTGTCAAGCAGCGCTGTCATAAACCCTGAAAATGACACACGCACACACACGCACACACGCACACACGCGCACGCACGCACACACACACACGCACGCACGCACGCACGCACGCACACGCACACACACACACACACTGTAGGTCCTCTGTGGTTGGGCTGCGCAGTCACTGTGTTTAGCATGAAGTCCGTATGTGTGTGGACGTGTGTATTATTGCTGTCAAAATTGCAAAAAATGACAGTTGATTATTCCTGCTAAAATCACATGGGCTCAAACCCTCTGAATGTCTATTTATGTCAAAGAGAACAAGAACAGGAACACGTGAGAGACACGGATACCCCTATAGAGATTATATCAGCAGGGGCATTTGAGGGAAAAGTGAGGCATGGGCTAGATAGGGAGAGGGGTAGATAGGGAGGGGGTATATAGGGAGAGGGTTGGTGAGGGGAGGGGTAGATATGGGGAGGGGTAGATGAGGAGGGGGTAGATAGGGAGAGGGGTAGATGAGGAGAGGGGTATATAGGGAGAGGGGTAAATGAGGGGAGGGGTATATAGGGAGAGGGTTGATGAGGGGAGGGGTAGATAGGGGGAGGGGTAGATAGGGAGAGGGTAGATAGGGGGAGGGGTAGATAGGGAGAGGGGTAGATATGGAGAGGGGTAGATATGGGGAGGGGTAGATATGGGGAGGGATAGATAGGGGGAGGGGTAGATATGGGGAGGGGTATATAGGGAGAGGGTATATAGGGGGAGGGGTATATATGGAGAGGGGTATATAGGGAGAGGGGTATATAGGGAGAGGGGTAGATAGGGAGAGGGGTAGATATGGAGAGGGGTAGATGAGGAGAGGGGTAGATAGGGGGAGGGGTAGATAGCGAGAGGGGTAGATATGGGAGTTCTCACCTCCCTAGCTTCATGCCTTATAGTCATCATGGCCCAGAAGAGCCACAGAAACATTCAGGCAATTATAGAAGTGTAAACGTAATATAAAACAGAATCAGGAACAATCGCAAAACAAATATTAATTTCTTCACATGTCTGTTGACATTTCCTTGACATAAAACAGGAAATAATAATAATCAAACCACTGGAGCCTTTCACTGCATGAAGCTTCTGTCTCTAGTCTTCAGTATCTGTTCAGTACTTCTGTCTCTGGTCTTCAGTATCTGTTCAGTACTTCTGTCTCTGGTCTTCAGTATCTATTCAGTATAGTAGGCTACACTTCTGTCTCTAGTACAGTAGCTTGCACTTTTGTATTTTTGTTTATATAAATGTAAGGAACACAACTGTATCGCAGTAGTACAGACACACGTGAGACAGACAACCAGAGTGGGGCAGAGTCACGTGAGACAGACAGCCACAGTAGTACAGACTCACGTGAGACAGACAGCCACAGTAGTACAGACTCACGTGAGACAGACAGCCAGAGTGGGACAGACTCACGTGAGACAGACAGCCAGAGTGGGGCAGACTCACGTGAGACAGACAGCCAGAGTGGGGCAGACTCACGTGAGACAGACAGCCACAGTAGTACAGACTCACGTGAGACAGACAGCCAGAGTGTTGCTGCTTTTTTCCTAGTCAAATGTTAATTTTCACAATTGAATGGCTGTTTTAACAAAAAAAGGGAGAAAAAGAAATGTGAATTTTTGTGGACGGCATCAGTGTGGACGTGCATGAGGGAAACAGGATGAACGTTACGGGCCATGTCATTAGTTTATCCTTCAACATATCTGAGCATGATTACAGCTCTTTTCTTTGGTCTGTCTTGAGAATTCAACCTATGCAATGTGCGTTATTCTTGTGCGTCTGTGAGTGTAAAAGTGTTGCACGCCTGGTTAAATCTTCAGTATTGAAACACTGTCAGGTCCTCTAATTTAATAAGGAAAGTTCAGGGGAAAAAAACATTCATTTTCTCATGAGTAATATGGTCTTCCATACCAATGAGACATAGAGTCAGTGCAACCTTTGTTTCTCACGCACGTGTGTGTGTGTGTGTGTGTGTGTGTGTGTGTGAGGACGTATGAATATGTGAAAGGCAGAACAGTAATGAATGCAAATGCCCCCTATTATGCTGTTTAGAACCACTTTAGTGTGGAGTTTACAGCTGTGTTAATTACCGAAGGACTTTGGTTGTGGGGGGGCTGTTTGTATAATTAACTGAGCCTTATTGTGTGTGTGTGTGTGTGTGACAGTGAAGCGCAGCACTGAGATGAAGCTGTTCACATTTCACACTAACACACCCAGCTCAGCAGGGGAGGAGGAAGAGGAGGACTCGTCTCATCTGTTATCCACATCAGGGAGTCATAGAGGAAGACGAGGCTCTTTAAACACGAGACAGGCTAACGTGATATATGGTGTGTGTGTGTGTGTGTGTGTGTATGCCAGAGTGTGTGTGTATCTTTGTTTGTGAGAAAATGTGTGGGTGTGACTGTGTGTGTATAAGCGTGCGTGTGTGAATGAACATAAAATACATTAAATACATAAATGCAACTTTAAATACCTCAGTTCAAATCCATTACAAGTACATGAGCCTCATTTGAAGGGCACCGTCACCGGCATCTCACTTACTGTAAATCACCAACATGTCCACTAACTACATGTGAGAACGATTTATTATTTTGGTATAATAGAGATTATACACATGCTGTTGTCTGTGGTCTCTATATGACATGTGGATAGATCAGATTTCAGTGTATACAGGATGCATGTCATCATGCATCTTTACAGAGAGCTCATTTTAGATGTGAACTACGAGGTTAATACCAAAAACCTTGTAGTCTGTAAGACGCTTTTGTCTGACCGGTTACCCCTGCTGAAGTAATTCCAGTGCAGCTACAATCACAATCACTACAATAACACAATCACAATCACTAGACGTCAAATCCATTTCCTGTGATCTGTTCTTTATTTACAGCGTTGCTGCTTTATTTATAGCGCGTTAGTTTTACGGACAGTTAGTAAAGATTTCGGTTAAAGGCGCCGCACAGCAGTGAGATCCAGAACGCAGAGCAGCATGTATGGCCCCCCGTGCCAGTTTAGCACCAGCCCCAGTGCTAATCAGTGTTTGTGGCCTCATTTTAAACAACACTGTGGGCTGTCGTGGACGTTATGCTGCTTGGGTTAAAGCCTGAGTGAGTTTCTTGGTCTGGCGCTCTGTTTTCTGCATATTAAAGGGGAGTTTCATCATCTCCCCACTGACCAGCGTGCTGCTCTCCCCACAAGTCCCATTCACAGTCTCCAACTACAGTTCTAAACTACAGGGCGGAACCAATGCATACCAATGACTGCAGTTTGGCTTAGCACCACTTGACCTTTTATTGGTCGTAATCAGGTGTCCGTTAATCCCCTCACAAAGCCATTGGCCCACAGCCTGGCTCATCTCTAAAAATTTGCATAACTCCAGTCTCTTCAACCCAGGCTAAAACAGGACATTCTTACAAGCATTTAAATGTTAATTAAGCCCAATCTGAATGTGATTAATCCGGCCAATCAGGCACAGCAGGCGTTTTGACGGACAGAAGCAGCTTTAGAGATGAATGCGGGTGAGAGTGTGTGAAGTGTGGGTGTCAGAGCTCTGCGGTTCAAGAGTCACGAGGCTGACTTTATCTCCTGTCAGCACTGCCGGAGGGGGCAGGAGGAGGTGGGGTCGCCCCTGCAGGGCTAATCCCCCCCCAGCTGGGACTGCTTCCTGTGGTCGGTGGTCTGTAGGTCACCACCTGTCGCCAGGGTTACGGCAAACCTTGACCAGTATGTCCTGGACCTGTGTGTGTATCAGGCCCGTGTGTGTGTATTAGGCCTGTGTGTGTGTATCAGGCCCGTGTGTGTGTATTAGGCCTGTGTGTGTGTATCAGGCCCGTGTGTGTGTGTATCAGGCCCGTGTGTGTGTATCAGGCCCGTCTGTGTGTATCAGGCCCGCGTGTGTGCATCAGGCCCGTGTGTGTGTATTAGGCCCATGTGTGTGTGTATCAGGCCCGTGTGTGTGTATTAGGCCTGTGTGTGTGTATCAGGCCCGTGTGTGTGTATCAGGCCCGTGTGTGTGTATCAGGCCCGTGTGTGTGTATTAGGCCTGTGTGTGTGTATCAGGCCCGTGTGTGTGTGTATCAGGTCCGTGTGTGTGTATTAGGCCTGTGTGTGTGTATCAGGCCCGCGTGTGTGCATCAGGCCCGCGTGTGTGTATTAGGCCCGTGTGTGTGTGTATCAGGCCCGTGTGTGTGTATCAGGCCCGTGTGTGTGTGTATCAGGCCCGTGTGTGTGTGTAATGGGCCCGTGTGTGTGTGTGTATCAGGCCATGTGTGTGTGTGTATCAGGCCCGTGTGTGTGTATCAGGCCCGTGTGTGTGTAACGGGCCCGTGCTTGTTTGTACAATGTCTGTTTATGTGTTGGATGTCTGTGTGTAAATAGGCCTGTATCTCTCTGCATGACCAAACAGTACCTGAGTGTGTGAGCTCTTCTGGACCCCTGAGACCCAGTTATACTTCTCTACCAGCCTTGTGCTGGACATCAGGTCCAGAAATTGGTCTTGGTGGCGACAGCTGCCGTGGTAACGGTGTGAGCGTTGTTGCTGCTGAACAGATCCAGACCTGCATGTGTTTGTCAGGATGGATCAGCTGTTTACACTGTGTGTGTTTGGTGGGTTAAACTGCACAGGATATAATCAAATTCCAAGCAGTGGTGACGAGTGTGACAGGAGGTTTTATCTCCACCTGTGTGGAACCAGCCAGTGGGCCAGCACCACTAAACCACCCCAGCCCAACACCTCTGCCTCTCAACTAAACCACCCCAGCCCAACACCTCTGCCTCTCAACTAAACCACCCCAGCCCAACACCTCTGCCTCTCAACTAAACCACCCAGCCCAACACCTCTGCCTCTCAACTAAATTTCCCCAGCCCAACACCTCTGCCTCTCAACTAAACTACCCCAGCCCAACACCTCTGCCTCTCAAGTAAACCACCCCAGCTGAACACCTCTGCCTCTCAACACGGTTAGCTAACGTTCCTTTAGTTTTCCTGTCCGTCCCCTTCATGTCCCCTTCATGTCCCCGTCATGTCCCCTTCATGTCCCTGTCATGTCCCCGTCATGTCCTCCCAGTGTGTGAGAGAAGCTGCACTGGGTGCTTGGTGTGCTGCTCCTGTAAACCTCACAGCCACACAGCAGCTCAGCTCACTTGATGGATTCACAGCAGCAGATGTTTTGTGTTTTTCCTGAGAGAACTTCGTATTTTAGTGAGTCTTGTGCTCTGTGTGACTACGAGACACTTCGTCTGATGACAGCAGGTGCATTTTGCCTTCCCTGGGGAAAGTGTTCTGTGTTTGGCTGTGCTAATGGGTTGTGTCTGGCCATGTTAGTGTGATATGTCTGGCTATGTTAGTGGGCTGTGACTGTGTTAACGGACTGTGTCTGACTGTGTTAGTGGCCTGTGTCTGACTGTGTTAATGGACTGTGTCTAACTGTTTTAATAGCCTGTGTCTGACTGTGTTAGTGGACTGTGTCTAACTGTTTTAATAGCCTGTGTCTGACTGTGTTAGTGGGCTGTGTCTGTTTTAATAGCCTGTGTCTGACTGTGTTAGTGGGCTGTGTCTAACTGTTTTAATAGCCTGTGTCTGACTGTGTTAGTGGGCTGTGTCTAACTGTTTTAATAGCCTGTGTCTGACTGTGTTAGTGGACTGTGTCTAACTGTTTTAATAGCCTGTGTCTGACTGTGTTAGTGGACTGTGTCTAACTGTTTTAGTAGCCTGTGTCTGACTGTGTTAGTGGGCTGTGTCTAACTGTTTTAATAGCCTGTGTCTGACTGTGTTAGTGGACTGTGTCTAACTGTTTTAATAGCCTGTGTCTGACTGTGTTAGTGGACTGTGTCTAACTGTTTTAGTAGCCTGTGTCTGACTATGTTAGTGGGCTGTGTCTAACTGTTTTAATAGCCTGTGTCTGACTGTGTTAGTGGACTGTGTCTAACTGTTTTAATAGCCTGTGTCTGACTGTGTTAGTGGACTGGGATCCGCTCACTCACCTAAATTCTCTTTCTCTGGGCTACTCGCTGATTCTTCTTGATTGCCATATTGATCAAAAATCAATCTTGTAAGCGGTTGTATCATTGTATGTTATCACTCCACTGTTTGTTGCCTGTCTAATGGGTATTTGTTGCACATAAACAAGGTCGGTGTCAATACTAAATGTGAATGAAGGAGGAGCAGAGCTCAGACTGATGAAGCCAGAATGATCCCTCTCAGACCAGCATGGGGGAGTGCACAGCAGGGTGAGAGAGTGCACAGCAGGGTGAGAGAGTGCACAGCAGGGTGAGAGAGTGTGCAGGAGAGTGAGAGAGTGTACAGGAGAGTGAGAGAGTGCACAGCAGGGTGAGAGAGTGTGCAGGAGAGTGAGAGAGTGCACAGCAGGGTGATAGAGTGCGCAGCAGGGTGAGAGAGTGTGCAGGAGAGTGAGAGAGTGCACAGCAGGGCGAGAGAGTGCACAGCAGGGTGAGAGAGTGTGCAGGAGAGTGAGAGAGTGTGCAGGAGAGTGAGAGAGTGCACCGCAGAGTGAGAGAGTGTGCAGCAGAGTGAGAGAGTGCACAGGAGGTGAGAGAGTACGCAGGAGAGTGAGAGAGTGTGCAGGAGAGTGAGAGAGTGTGCAGGAGAGTGAGAGAATGCACAGCAGTGTGAGAGAGTGCGCAGCAGAGTGAGAGAGTGCAGGAGTGTGAGAGAGTGTATGAGGGTTATTCTGTCTCTCTGCTGGGCAAACCTGGTCTCAGTGCTTTGGCAGTGGACCACTGAATAATCTGGATAAGCTGATAAGAGTTTGGAGACATGTTGTTTAGTGTGTGGTTGTGTGGGTGTGTGTGTGTGTGTGTGTGTGTGTGTGTGTGTGTGTGTGTGTGTGTGTGTGTGTGTGTGTGTGTGTGTGTGTGTGTGTGTGTGTGTGTGTGTGTGTGTGTGTGGGGTGTGTGAGTGTGTGTGTGGGGGTGTGTTTTGCTCCTCACTATTGATGGGCTAACCTTTTGCTTTCTGCATGAAGAGATTACCTTGCATTAGAACGATTCTCTAATTATACTTTAGTAGAGGATGAATCAGTCAGAGGGGTGGAGAGAAAAACAGAGGGATGGAGAGAGGGATGGACAGGGAGAGAGAGATAGAGAGAGAGGGGGAGAGAATGCTTCAGAGAGAAGAGTAGGCTGCTTGAGCAGGCTGTAAGATGGCATGGTGTCCCAGCCTCAGGGACGTCAGTGTCCCAACTTCAGGGACGTCCGCGTCCCAGCCCATGTCTGCGGTAACCATGTCTGCGGTAACCATGTCTGCGTTAACCATGTCTGCGGTAACCATGACTGCGGTAACCATGTCTGCGGTAACCATGTCTGCGGTAACCCTGACTGCGGTAACCATGACTGCGGTAACCATGTCTGCGGTAACCATGTCTGCGGTAACCATGTCTGCGGTAACCCTGACTGCGGTAACCATGTCTGCGGTAACCCATGACCGCGGTAACCATGTCTGCGGTAACCATGTAACCATGTCTGCGGTAACCATGTCTGCGTTAACCATGTCTGCGGTAACCATGTCTGCGTTAACCATGTCTGCGGTAACCATGTCTGCGGTAACCATGTCTGCGGTAACCATGTCTGCGTTAACCCATGTAACCATGTCTGCGGTAACCATGTCTGCGTTAACCATGTCTGTAACCATGTCTCGCGGTAACCATGTCTGCGGTAACCATGTCTGCGTTAACCATGTCTGCGTTAACCATGTCTAACCATGTCTGTGTTAACCATGTCTGCGGTAACCATGTCTGCGTTAACCATGTCTAACCATGTCTGTGGTAACCATGTCTGCGGTAACCATGTCTGCGGTAACCATGTCTGCGGTAACCATGTCTGCGGTAACCATGTCTGCGGTAACCATGTCTGCGGTAACCATGTCTGCGGTAACCATGTCTGCGGTAACCATGTCTGCGGTAACCATGTCTGCGGTAACCATGTCTGCGGTAACCATGTCTGCGGTAACCATGACTGCGGTAACCATGTCTGCGGTAACCATGTCTGCGGTAACCCTGACTGCGGTAACCATGTCTGCGGTAACCATGACTGCGGTAACCATGACTGCGGTAACCATGACTGCGGTAACCATGACTGCGGTAACCATGTCTGCGGTAACCATGTCTGCGGTAACCATGTCTGCGGTAACCATGTCTGCGGTAACCATGTTGTAACCATGACTGCGGTAACCATGTCTGCGGTAACCATGTCTGCGGTAACCATGTCTGCGGTAACCATGTCTGCGGTAACCATGCCCTCGCGTAACCATGACTGCGGTAACCATGACTGCGGTAACCATGACTGCGGTAACCATGACTGCGGTAACCATGACTGCGGTAACCATGTTGCGGTAACCATGTCTGCGGTAACCATGTCTGCGGTAACCATGTCGCGGTAACCCTGTCTGCGTTAACCATGTCTGCGGTAACCATGTCTGCGGTAACCATGTCTGCGGTAACCATGTCTGCGGTAACCATGTCTGCGGTAACCATGTCTGCGGTAACCATGTCTGCGGTAACCATGTCTGCGGTAACCATGTCTGCGGTAACCATGTCTGCGGTAACCATGTCTGCGGTAACCATGTCTGCGGTAACCATGTCTGCGGTAACCATGTCTGCGGTAACCATGTCTGCGGTAACCATGTCTGCGGTAACCATGTCTGCGGTAACCATGTCTGCGTTAACCATGTCTGCGTTAACCATGTCTGCGGTAACCATGTCTGCGGTAACCATGTCTGCGGTAACCATGTCTGCGGTAACCATGACTGCGGTAACCATGTCTGCGGTAACCATGTCTGCGGTAACCATGTCTGCGTTAACCATGTCTGCGGTAACCATGTCTGCGGTAACCATGTCTGCGTTAACCATGTCTGCGGTAACCATGTCGGTAACCATGTCGCGGTAACCATGTGCGGTAACCATGTTGCGCAACCACCATGCGGTAACCATGTCTGCGGTAACCCTGACTGCGGTAACCATGTCTGCGGTAACCATGTCTGCGGTAACCATGTCTGCGGTAACCATGTCTGCGTTAACCATGTCTGCGGTAACCATGTCTGCGGTAACCATGTCTGCGGTAACCATGACTGCGGTAACCATGTCTGCGGTAACCATGTCTGTTATCCATGTCTGCGTTAACCATGTCTGCGGTAACCATGTAACCATGTTCGTTAACCATGTCTGCGTTAACCATGACTGCGGTAACCATGACTGCGGTAACCCTGACTGCGGTAACCATGACTGCGGTAACCATGTCTGCGGTAACCATGACTGCGGTAACCCTGACTGCGGTAACCATGACTGCGGTAACCATGTCTGCGGTAACCCTGACTGCGGTAACCATGTCTGCGGTAACCATGTCTGCGGTAACCCTGACTGCGGTAACCATGTCTGCGGTAACCATGTCTGCGTCAGCACTCATTCATGATGCTCATGCTTTTGTAAGTGATGCAGCTACTTTGTGTTTTATCTGTTTATTCCTCACTTTTCTGCTTATGTTAATTTGCTTTGGAAATAATGTAACTGGAAGCATCCATGCCAATAAGGAGAGAGAGAGAAAGAGAGAGAGAGAGAGAGAGAGAGAGAGAGAGCTGATGGGGCAAGAGACACACAGCCAACACGGTAGGCAGAAGGAAAAATGGAATCAGAAGAGGGGGAGGGAGGGAGGGAGGGAGGGAGAGGGAGGGAGGGAGGGAGGGAGGGAGAGAGGGCATGAGGGTTATAGAGAGGCGAGTAAGAGAGATGAAAAGGATAAAAATCTCTAAAATATAGAAATGAACAACAACAACAAGACCTGCTGATCAACTTTGGCTTTTCCTCTTCTGTTAGGAACCTCTGCAGCTCCTACTCACTTCACCTCCTCCTCTCTCGCTCTCTCTATCCTCCTCTCTCTATCCTCCTCTCTCTATCCTCCTCTCTGTTTCTCTGTCCTTGTCCTTCTATTTCTCTCTGCCTTTCTCTTTCCTTCTTACTATCTACTCTATCATTCTCTCTCCCTCTATCCTTCACTCTTTCTATCTCTCTCTCCCTTCTCTCCTTTCTTTCTCTTCTCTGTTCCTCTCCATCTTTCTCTCTCCCTCTGCCTCTCACCATCTCTCATTCTCTGTCTCTCTCTCTCTGCTTGTCTTTCTCTCCAGCTCTCTTGTCTAACTCCAGAACAGGGTGAAGACCAAATGAATGTTGTTCTCTAGAGATCGACTGTAATTAATTAGACTCAGATATCTGTCAAAAACTTTGACTTTTATTTAATTAAATGATGTTATTTATTAATTTATCTAATCCTTGACCCAGGCCGCTCCTGGGGACGAAATGACCCTCAACGAAGAAGAAGAAGGGCTTCATGTTCCTGTTTGTTTGTTTATGTATTTATTATGTTTTAATCTACCAATCCACCCCTTGTTCATTTTAGTCATATATTCATTACTTATCAGTATATCAGATATGTGCTTCTTTCAAGGTGATGTTTCTGCTGGAGACTTCTTATTGTCAGAGACAGCTGACCCCGCCCCCCTACCTGAGACAGCTGAACCTGCCCCCTACCTGAGACAGCTGAACCTGCCCCTACCTGAGACAGCTGAACCTGCCCCCTACCTGAGACAGCTGAACCTGCCCCCTACCTGAGACAGCTGACCCACGCCTCCTACCTGAGACAGCTGACCCCGCCCCTACCTGAGACAGCTGAACCTGCCCCCTACCTGAGACAGCTGAACCTGCCCCCTACCTGAGACAGCTAAACCGCCCCCTACCTGAGACATCAGACCCCACCCCCTACCTGAGACAGCTGAACCTGCCCCTACCTGAGACATCAGACCCCGCCCCCTACCTGAGACATCAGACCCCACCCCCTACCTGAGACAGCTGACCTCGCCCCCTACCTGAGACAGCTGAACCTGCCCCCTACCTGAGACATCAGACCCCGCCCCCTACCTGAGACAGCTGACCCCGCCCCCTACCTGAGACAGCTGAACCGCCCCCTACCTGAGACATCAGACCCCGCTCCCTACCTGAGACAACCTAACAGTACACCCCTAGAAACCAGCCGCTTCCTCAGTCTCTCCCTGAACTCCTTTGTTGCTCATCACTTTTCTTTCTCTTTCTCAGACTTCTTATTGTCAGAGACAGCTGAACCTGCCCCCTACCTGAGACAGCTGAACCTGCCCCCTACCTGAGACAGCTGAACCTGCCCCCTACCTGAGACAGCTGAACCTGCCCCCTACCTGAGACAGCTGAACCTGCCCCCTACCTGAGACAGCTGACCCACGCCTCCTACCTGAGACAGCTGACCCCGCCCCTACCTGAGACAGCTGAACCTGCCCCCTACCTGAGACAGCTGAACCTGCCCCCTACCTGAGACAGCTAAACCGCCCCCTACCTGAGACATCACACCCCACCCCCTACCTGAGACAGCTGACGCCGCCCCCTACCTGAGACAGCTGACCCCGCCCCCTACCTGAGACATCAGACCCCGCCCCCTACCTGAGACATCAGACCCCGCCCCCTACCTGAGACAGCTGACCCCGCCCCCTACCTGAGACAGCTGAACCTGGCCCTACCTGAGACAGCTGAACCGCCCCCTACCTGAGACATCAGACACCGCCCCCTACCTGAGACAGCTGAACCTGCCCCTACCTGAGACATCAGACCCCGCCCCCTACCTGAGACATCAGACCCCACCCCCTACCTGAGACAGCTGACCTCGCCCCCTACCTGAGACAGCTGAACCTGCCCCCTACCTGAGACATCAGACCCGCCCCCTACCTGAGACAGCTGACCCCGCCCCCTACCTGAGACATCTGAACCGCCCCTACCTGAGACATCAGACCCCGCTCCCTACCTGAGACAACCTAACAGTACACCCCTAGAAACCAGCCGCTTCCTCAGTCTCTCCCTGAACTCCTTTGTTGCTCATCACTTTTCTTTCTCTTTCTCACTCTCTGTTCCTCTGTTCCTAAGTCTCTTCCTCCTTTCTTCCCCTGTTCTTAGCTCTCTCTCTCTCTCTCCCTCCCTCTCTCTCCCTCTCTTCCTCCACTGTTGAGCACATCTTGCCTTTAAAGTGCATTGGCTGGTGTGACATCAGCACTCTGTGAGTCTGTGAATAATCCCCCATGTCCCTGGGGAGTGCTGCTTTAATCTCGCTGACACTTTCCTCGTCTCCTTCTCTGTCCTTCTCTCTTCTCGCTCCTCTTCTCCCTCCTCCCTCCACATGGGTCTTTCCTGAGCCTGTGGGCCTCTCTATTAATCTAAAGCCTTTTCGCAGGTTGGAGACAATGCTAACCAGAAATCAGTCATTTTAGTGTCCCAAAAATGGCACCTTTTCTTCTTTCTGAAAGCGAACATTTGGTATTTTTATTGTGTTGACTTCATCGCTGGCAAACCAGTATATTTAATGAGCAGGTTCACTGGCGTCGTCTACGCTGGAGGTTTTATATTGCTGACACCAGAGTCCTCTGTGCATGTTTACTGGGTTAAACCCTTAATTAGGTAAATGTCTGACAGAGGTTATTATTAGACGCTGTTTTACCTGTAGACGTCCAGACTCCAGGATCCATCAGACTTCAAACCAGCACACTCTTCAGGAAGGGCCTTCATCACAGGTACCAAAACGCTTCCTGCTAGCAGACCATGACACGGAGAGCACCCACATCTGGCCTCACCTGCGCGCCACAGGGGCCAGTACTGGGGCCGCTGCTCTACACTACACCTGCCCTCTGGAAGACTTGCCCTGCGCCTCACCCTTCTGCCCTGGTGCTGTGGTGGTGGATGCACCAGTCTGAGCCGCTGAGTCACTGACAGCCTTCAAATGTAAACTGTAGCCCAACTTCTTCAAAAGGCACTTCAACAAGCACTAATCCTACACATAGTAATTAACTTAGTGAACTGTCAATGTATTTGAACTGTTTGTGTTTTCCTGACTGTCCTTAGACTCTGGTTGTACACAGCGGATAATCTCCATGGAGACTACAAATCACTCCTGCCAGTCGCCACATGACTGGTGAAAGCTGTAAATACGTGTATAATTGGTTGTGCTGTTCTAACTGTTGTGCTGTTCTTACAAGACGACATTTTTGACAAATGTAAAATCTTTCCACATTTTTATCTTTCCATATTTTTCCAAATTCTTTATGTCAATGAATACCTTTGATAACTGGAGTAGGAGTGATGACATTTATACAGTTTGATGGCAGATGAATAATGAGCAGGAGTGCGGGACTGAGTGTGTGTGCGGGACTAATCATGTGTATGTGCAGGACTGAGTGTGTGTGTGCGGGCGTGCGGACTGAGCATGTGTGTGGGACTAATTGTGTGTATGTGCGGGACTGAGTGTGTGTGTGTGCGGGCGTGCGTGACTGAGCATGTGTGCGGGACTAATCGTGTGTGTGCAGGACTGAGTGTGTGTGTGCGGGACTGAGCATGTGTGCGGGACTGATTGTGTGTGTGCTTGGGCGTGCGTGACTGAGCATGTGTGCGGGACTAATCGTGTGTGTGCGCAGGAGGGCGGGACTGAGCATGTGTGCGGGACTAATGTGTGTGTGTGTGCGGGCGTGCGTGACTGAGCATGTGTGCGGGACTAATCGTGTGTGTGCGCAGGAGGGCGGGACTGAGCATGTGTGCGGGACTAATGTGTGCGGGACTAATTGTGTGTGTGCGGGCGTGCGGGACTGAGCATGTGTGCGGGACTAATCGTGTGTGTGCGGGCGTGCGGGACTGAGCATGTGTGCGGGACTAATCGCGTGTGTGCGGGGGAGCATGTGCGGGACTGAGCATGTGGGCGGGACTAATGTGTGTGTGGGTCGTGTGTGCGCAGGAGGGCGGGACTGAGCATGTGTGCGGGACTAATCGTGTGTGTGCGGGCGTGCGGGACTGAGCATGTGTGCGGGACTAATCGCATGTGTGCGGGACTAATTGTGTGTGTGTGTGGGACTAATCGTGTGTGCGCAGGAGGGCGGGACTGAGCATGTGGGCGGGACTAATCGTGTGTGTGTGCGGGCATGCGGGACTGAGCATGTGTGCGGGACTAATCGTGTGTGTGCGGGCATGCGGGACTGAGCATGTGGGCGGGACTAATCGTGTGTGTGCGGGCGTGCGGGACTGAGCATGTGTGCGGGACTAATCGTGTGTGTGCGGGCATGCGGGACTGAGCATGTGGGCGGGACTAATCGTGTGTGTGCGGACGTGCGGGACAGAGCGCAGGACTCTCCTTCCAAACACAGAAGATGGTCTCGTCCTCTTTGGGCTTCTCTCCAGATGCTGCTGAACTGTAGATTATGTCTCTCTCTTTGTTCTTGTCTCCAGCCACAATCTGGGTCTTTTCATTGTCTCTCTCTAATGTTAGAGATTGTAGCCGAGCACGTCTGAAGAACACAGTGTGCTTGGCTCAGAGTCGCATCTCTCATTATCACAACACCAGTGGCAGCTTTACCACAGACCTCTAGTGAAGTAAACGCTTCAGAAACATGCTGAAATGTGGATAAGGGTTAAATACTGAGGGGTTAAATACTGAAGGGTTAAATACTGAGGGGTTAAATACTGAGGGTTAAATACTGAAGGGTTACATACTGAAGAGTTACGTACTGAGGGGTTAAATACTGAAGGGTTACGCACTGAGGGGTTAAATA
>JAGXOD010000118.1:440000-442500 GCA_020368025.1 Brachyhypopomus occidentalis
TGTGAATGTGTGTTCTGGTTTAAAGTGTCTTTAGACTGTGTGGTGTGTGTGTGTGTGTGTGTATGTGTGTGTTCTGGTTTAACGTGTCTTTAAAATGTATGGTCCTCTGTGTGTGTCTGTGGTGTGTGTGTGTGTGTGTGTGTGTGTGTGTGTGTGTGTGTGTGTGTGTGTGTGTGTGTGTGTGTGTGTGTGTGTGTGTGTGTGTGTGTGTGTGTGTGTGTGTGTGTGTGTGTGTGTGTGTGTGTGTGTGTGTGGGTGTGTGTGTGTGTGTGTGTTCTGGTTTTACGTGTCTTTAGACTATGTGGTCCTGTGTGTGTGTGTGTGTGTGTGTGTGTGTGTGTGTGTGTGTGTGTGTGTGTGTGTGTGTGTGTGTGTGTGTGTGTGTGTGTGTGTGTGTGTGTGTGTGTGTGTGTGTGTGTGTGTGTGTGTGTGTGTGTGTGTGTGTGTGTGTGTGTGTGTGTGTGTGTGTGTGTGTGTGTGTGTGTGTGTGTGTGTGTGTGTGTGTGTGTGTGTGTGTGTGTGTGTGTGTGTGTGTGTGTGTGTGTGTGTGTGTGTGGTCCTGTGGGATTCAAACTCAAGGGAGCAGAAGCCTCTAAAATGGCCTTTAGATTTAATTGAGGTCACATTCAAACAGCTATGACGGACCATCACAGTGTTTTATTAATAACTACAGCATGCTCGTGCACACACATGTTCACACACACACACACACACACACAGAGGGAGCAGCAAAAACACATTTTCCATAGAGAAAAAATAGATTTGCAAAAGTTGATAAGCAGAGATAGATCAGGAACTTCCATGATGAGATGTGAGGGCAGATGAGGGAGAGTTTCCATCACGGCATCAGGGCTACATGCTTCTGCTCTTTGGAGTCGTGTGTTTGCATGTCAGAGTGTAGCTGGGTGGAGGCTGCTGAGCAGAGCTGGGGGTGGACAAGGTTGCCCTGGTGATGGCAGTAGGTGTGGCTCTGCACCGCTGCATGCGACACCGGTGGGGTTAAAGTTCATGAGGTACTCAGTCTGTGTTTCTGAAAAGGAACACACTGTACAATAAAAGAAGAGAGAGAAGGAGGAGAAGAAGAGAGGGAGCGGAAGAAAAGAAGAGAGAGAGGAAGAAAGAGGGAATAGCAGAGAAACAGAGGGAGGAGCCATATACCCACACTGGTAGGAAACCATGACAACTGAAATGTTATGGGCACATTATGTGGTCCTGATGAAGAAGCTTCATGTGTGAAAGGAGGCAGAGTCTGTGGTTAGGTGAGGTATGTGTTATAGTTAGGACTGTGGTTAGGTGAGGTATGTGTTATAGTTAGGACTGTGGTTAGGTGAGGTATGTGTTATAGTTAGGACTGTGGTTAGGTGAGGTATGTGTTATAGTTAGGACTGTGGTTAGGTGAGGTATGTGTTATAGTTAGGACTGTGGTTAGGTGAGGTATGTGTTATGGTTAGGACTGTGGTTAGGTGAGGTATGTGTTATAGTTAGGACTGTGGTTAGGTGAGGTATGTGTTATAGTTAGGACTGTGGTTAGGTGAGGTATGTGTTATAGTTAGGACTGTGGTTAGGTGAGGTATGTGTTATAGTTAGGACTGTGGTTAGGTGAGGTATGTGTTATGGTTAGGACTGTGGTTAGGTGAGGTATGTGTTATAGTTAGGACTGTGGTTAGGTGAGGTATGTGTTATAGTTAGGACTGTGGTTAGGTGAGGTATGTGTTATGGTTAGGACTGTGGTTAGGTGAGGTATGTGTTATAGTTAGGACTGTGGTTAGGTGAGGTATGTGTTATAGTTATGACTGTGGTTAGGTGAGGTATGTGTTATGGTTATGACTGTGGTTAGGTGAGGTATGTGTTATAGTTAGGACTGTGGTTAGGTGAGGTATGTGTTATAGTTAAGACTGTGGTTAGGTGAGGTATGTGTTATGGTTAGGACTGTGGTTAGGTGAGGTATGTGTTATGGTTAGGACTGTGGTTAGGTGAGGTATGTGTTATAGTTAAGACTGTGGTTAGGTATGTGTTATAGTTAAGACTGTGGTTAGGTATTTGGTATGGTTAAGACTGTGGTTAGGTATGTGTTATAGTTAAGACTGTGGTTAGGTATGTGTTATAGTTAAGACTGTGGTTAGGTATGTGTTATAGTTAAGACTGTGGTTAGGTATTTGGTATAGTTAAGACTGTGGTTAGGTATGTGTTATAGTTAAGACTGTGGTTAGGTATGTGTTATAGTTAAGACTGTGGTTAGGTAAGTGTTATAGTTAAGACTGTGGTTAGGTATTTGGTATGGTTAAGACTGTGGTTAGGTATGTGTTATAGTTAAGACTGTGGTTAGGTATGTGTTATAGTTAAGACTGTGGTTAGGTATGTGTTATAGTTAAGACTGTGGTTAGGTATTTGGTATGGTTAAGACTGTGGTTAGGTATGTGTTATAGTTAAGACTGTGGTTAGGTATGTGTTATAGTTAAGACTGTGGTTAGGTAAGTGTTATAGTTAAGACTGTGGTTAG
>JAGXOD010000118.1:445000-485000 GCA_020368025.1 Brachyhypopomus occidentalis
ATCACACACTCCCCATCACACACTGCCCATCACACACTGCCCATCACACACTCCCCATCACACACTGCCCATCACACACTGCCCATCACACACTGCCCATCACACACTGCCCATCACACACTCCCCATCACACACTGCCCTTCACACACTCCCCATCACACACTCCCCATCACACACTCCCCATCACACACTCCCCATGCCTCCTTGCCCTTTATCTCCTGCTGTCCTTTGTGTTTCCAGGTCCACCACGTTTTGCTCTTTATTCTTTCAGTCTGATTTTTGTCTATTTATATGTCTCACTTTTCCCTCTTTCTCTCTGTCCCTGTACCCTCTCTCTCTCCTCTCTATCTGCATCCCTGTCCTCTCTGTTCCTGTCCTCTCTTTTCTCTCTCTCTCTCTCTCTCTCTCTCTCTCTCTCTCTTTATCACTCTCTCTATCTCTGTATCTATCTATCTATCTCTCTCTCTGTGTCTGGCTGGTTTGTGTGCCTGGTTGCTAAAATGGCTGCCCTGAGGGTGAGAGAGCGACACTATTCCCAGACGAGTTTGTCTGTCTCTCTCTCCCTCTTCCCTTCCTCTTTTCCCCTCTCTCTCTCCCTCTCCCCTCCCTCTCTCCCCCTCTCTCCCCTCTCTCTCTCTCTCTCCCCCTCCCTCTCCCCCCCTCCCTCTCTCTCCCACCCCCTCTCTCTCCTCTCTCTCCCACCCCTCTCTCCCTCTCTCTCCTCTCTCTCTCCCTCTCCCTTTTCCCTCTCCCCCCCCTCTCTCTCTCTCTCCCTGCTGATGCTGGTTCTGGTTTCAGACTGACCTGGTCCTGCTCTTTGCTCAGAGAGTGTTTTCTGTAAAAAGATCCTGGCTTCAATCTCCCACATTCTCACCCCAATAAATCCTCCTTTCTCCTGCATGCCTCCCACAGCCCTTCAGGAGGTGCTGTTCTTGTCAAGGTGCTTGATAATGAAGCAGGCTCTCACAAAAGGCTTTTCTCTCCGTTTGAAAGAGTGAAGACAGAGCACGGAGACTTTGAGTTATCAAACACAGCCTGTGCTGAATTGAGCTGTTAATTAACTGTTTTAACAATAAAAGATAACAGACTCACCATGTCTGAAGGAGGCACTCTTGAAGTTTCATGCATCTGAAATACTGAAATTTTGATGTTTCTAAAAATAGTGGAGTTGAGTATATTTAAGGCTTTTTTAAGCCAGGTTCAGTGTAAGAGGCAGATGGTGGTGTTGACTACATCACATACGCTTCCGGAAAAACTCTCCTTCATCAGCAGTTTATTACAATCACCTTACAGCTATGTGGTTTGATCTCAACACTCAACAATCAGCACTGAACACTCCACACTGAACATCCGACAAGCACTCAGCACCCACTAATACTCAGCTGTGGATCACAGGTCCAGGACGATCAGTGACTAGTGTGTGTGTGTGTGTGTCGTCTTCCCCTGCCAGGTTTCACAGTGCACCTACAACCACCTGCGGTTGTATTAAAATGGGTGGTGAATGCAATTAAACGATAATAAATTATTGAACTTTAAACTGAACTATTAAACTATTAAAGGCCATACAAACAATGTCAATTTGTATCACGATAAATCTTTCCTCAATAACTGTCTGTGTGGCACTGTGTGGGCAATAGAACTCTAAGCTTTCATTTCTATTTCCCAGCTACAGTGCTGCACCCTGGTGCGGATGCTGGTGTGTAGTTTAAACAGTAGCGCGGCGACGGGTGTGGTGTGGGGCGCAGGACGGCCAGGGGAGAGAACCCTGACAGAAAATTTGAAGATTAAGGTGAGTCTTCTGCTCAGAGAGGAAACCTCACGTCCGTCCAGTCAGGTACACAGAAACTGTAACAGAGCGATCAGGTGTTGTTAGCCAGTCGCTAAGCAGCCAAGCAGATATTTCTCATAAACAGTTAGTAGTGGCGACTTTTACCCATTAAAAATGCCCTAATAGTGTTTTCACATCCCAGGACACAGAAACAATTTTTATGGTTGGAAAATTGTTAGTCAGGTTTTTTATTATATCGGCGTGGTAATCAAAATGTCAAATGTAACTTTCATTGTGGATTTGAGTAATTTGAATACTCATGTGTGAATTCAGTCCCTCTTTTTGTTTTAGAAGGGTTTTCTTTAAAAGCTGCGACAGTGTCGCGATAATAATTGAGATTGATAAACATGGAAACATTTATCATGATAAAACTTGAGGCCATATCTCCCAGCTCTAGGACAATCATTTTTTCATGTTGTCTACCCAGCTGGAAATTGTAGTGTCCCTGTTATTTTAAACCATTGGTCCACTGAATGCTTCCGTGTTGATCTAATGTTGGCTCAATGAACTTACAGCAACTAACTTCAGTACCTAATTATAACTGCTCATAAATACTCATTCAATTCTACAGTTCATTACCAGGTTATATGTGCCAATACACGCATTACACTCACCCTCCCTGGTCTGGTTATATTCACTAGATAGTCCACACACACCCGGGGAGCTGTGAGGAGTCACCTGCTACCTTAGACCAGCGGGACATGACCAGCTCAGAGTCTGATCTCTCCGCAGCGTCTGATCTCTCCCCAGAGTCTGATGTGAAGGGTCGTGACCCCGTCTCCACTCCGCTGGGCCATGCTGCTCTTTTTTGTCCCTTGCTGAAGCTCGTCCTCCTCCTGCTGGTGTCTCCAGAGTGGCTAATTAAGGTGGGGTGTGTGTGTGTGTGTGTGTGTGTGTGTGTGTGTGTGTGTGTGTGTGTGTGTGTGTGTGTGTGTGTGTGTGTGTGTGTGTGTGTGTGTGTGTGTGTGTGTGTGTGTGTGTCTACGTGTGTGTGTGTGTGTGTGTGTGTGTGTGTGTGTGTGTGTGTGTGTGTGTGTGTGTGTGTGTGTGTGTGTGTGTGTGTGTGTGTGTGTGTGTGTGTGTGTGTGTACATCTACGTGTGTGTACATCTACGTGTGTGTGTGTGTGTGTGTGTGTGTGTGTGTGTGTGTACATCTACGTGTGTGTGTGTGTGTGTGTACATCTACGTGTGTGTGTGTGTGTGTACATACGTGTGTGTGTGTGTACATCTACGTGTGTGTACATCTACGTGTGTGTGTGTGTGTGTGTGTGTACATCTACGTGTGTGTACATCTACGTGTGTGTGTGTGTGTGTGTGTGTGTGTGTGTGTGTACATGTACGTGTGTGTGTGTGTACATGTGTGTGTGTGTGTGTGTGTGTGTGTGTGTGTGTGTGTGTGTGTGTGTGTGTACATCTACGTGTGTGTGTGTGTGTGTGTGTGTACATCTGTGTGTGTGTGTGTGTGTGTGTGTGTGTGTGTGTGTACATCTACGTGTGTGTGTGTGTGTGTGTACATCTACGTGTGTGTGTGTGTGTGTGTACATCTACGTGTGTGTGTGTGTGTGTGTGTGTGTGTGTGTGTGTGTGTGTGTGTGTGTGTGTGTGTGTGTGTGTGTGTGTGTGTGTGTGTGTGTGTGTACATCTACGTGTGTGTACATCTGTGTGTGTGTGTGTGTGTGTGTGTGTACATCTACGTGTGTGTGTGTGTGTGTGTGTGTGTGTGTGTGTGTGTGTGTGTGTACATCTACGTGTGTGTGTGTGTGTGTGTGTGTGTGTGTACATGTGTGTGTGTGTGTGTGTACATGTGTGTGTGTGTACATGTGTGTGGTGTGTGTGTGTGTGTGTACATCTACGTGTGTGTGTGTGTGTGTGTGTGTGTGTGTGTGTACATGTGTGTGTGTGTGTGTGTGTGTGTGTGTGTGTGTGTGTGTGTGTGTGTGTGTACATCTACGTGTGTGTACATCTACGTGTGTGTGTGTGTGTGTGTGTACATCTACGTGTGTGTGTGTGTGTGTGTACATCTACGTGTGTGTACATCTACGTGTGTGTGTGTGTGTGTGTGTGTGTGTGTGTACATCTGTGTGTGTGTGTGTGTGTACATCTATGTGTGTGTACATCTACGTGTGTGTGTGTACATCTACGTGTGTGTACATCTACGTGTGTGTGTGTGTGTGTACATCTACGTGTGTGTGTGTGTGTGTGTGTGTGTGTGTGTGTGTGTGTGTGTGTGTGTACATATACGTGTGTGTGTGTGTACATACGTGTGTGTGTGTGTGTGTGTGTGTGTGTGTGTGCACTGATCCACAGGTCCTCATATGTTTTCGGCTGGTTTACCAGAGATCTCCACTGATCAGAGGGACTCTGCTCTCTTATTCACTTGCTCTCTCTGTATTTTCTTTCCTTTCTTTCGCTCTTTCTCTCTCTTTCTTTCTCTCTGTCAGCTGCTCCTGCCCCCATTGATGCCAGTTATGAATACAAATATGAATTTTTATGGTTCTAACCTCAGCTGACCTTTCTCAGCACATTATTATGAAGTAAATTGCAGGGGAGGGTTGGAGAGGAAGAAAAAAGGAGGGAATGAGAGGAAAAGAGGAGAGCAGAGGAGGGGAGAGGGGAGGGGAGAGAGGAGAGGGGGGAAGAGAGAGGAGAGAGGAGAGGAGGGGGGGGGGGGAGGAGAGGGGGGGGGAGAGGAGAGGAGAGGGAGGGGGGGGGAGGGGAGGAGAGGAGAGGAGAGGGGAGGAGAGGGGGGAGAGGGGAGGGGGGAGGAGAGGAGAGGAGGGGGGGAGGAGGGGGGGGGGGGGGGGGGGGGAGAGAGGAGAGGAGAGGGGAGGGGGAGGAGAGGAGAGGGAGGGGGGGGGGGGGGGGGGATAGGGGGAGGAGAGGAGAGGGGAGGGGAGGGGTTGAGCAGCCACGTGTGTGAAGAGGTGGAGTGTCCTCTTGTTCTCCTGGGGCTCTCTGGGCCCCCTGTGTGTGTGTGAGAGAGTGTGTGTGTGTGTGTGTGTGTGTGTGAGTGTGAGTGAGCACGCATGTGTGGTGTCCTGCTGTGTGCTGTTGTAATGATGGCCATCGCATTCCCTTTCAACCTGCTCTTCCTGCTCTGTGCCTGGTGGTGTGTGTGTACGTTTGTGTGTGTATGTGTGTGTGTTCATGAGTTTGTGTGTGTGTGCATGTGTGTGAAAGCCTGTGTGTAAGTGTGTTAGCTGATGTGTGTGTGAGTGTGTTAGCTGATATGTGTGTGAGTGTGTTAGCTGATGTGTGTGTGTGTGTGTTAGCTGTGTGTGTGTGTGTGTGTGAGTGTATTAGCTGATGTGTGTGTGTGTGTGTGTGTGTGTGTGTGTTAGCCGATATGTGTGTGAGTGTGTTAGCTGGTTTGTGTGTGTGTGAGTGTATTAGCTGATGTGTGTGTGTGTGTGTGTGTGTGTGTTAGCTGGTGTGTGTGTGTTTGAGTGTATTAGCTGATGTATGTGTGTGTATGTGTGTGTGTGTGTTACCTGATGTATGTGTGTGTGTGTGTGTGTGTTATAGCTGAAGCTGCTGTACTGGGGAGAGGATGCTGTTTGAATCCTGATTCACTCTCTTTTATTTGCAGTGTGAGTTGTATCTCCTCTACTACCCGAGACCTTCAGCGCGCCTTTTACGAGTCTTTGTGAAACTCTTTTGTGTGTCACAGGAATATAAGTGTGTGTGTGCATGTTCATTTTTGTGTGTGTCTGTTTCTGTTTCGTGTATGTTTCAATTGTTGAGTGTTCATGTGCATAGTGTGTGTGCGTTTGTACATGTGCAGTGTTTGTGTGTGTGTGTTTGTGTGTGTTTGTATATGTGCATAGTGTTTGTGTGTGTGTGTTCGTGCTTATGTGCCCTCCATAGTTCCACACACACTTGCAGACATGAATACGAGGTATAATACATATACTACATATAAGTGTGGGTGGGTGTGGGAGCACACTGTGTGTGTGTGTGTGTGTGTGTGTGTGTTTACCGAATGAAGTGATGTAGCATGCACACCATCACTGAACCTGGCTACGGAGGAGCAGAAGTGCTCCTCCCTCCTCCACCTTCCAGCGTGGAGCTCAGAGCAGATCCTCCCTGTGTGGTCGGTCAGCCTTTCAGATCCGCGGGAGCCGTAGCAAAGCAACTCAATGCCAGTGCCAAGAGCCCCAGCTATTGTGCTGATCTCCTCTTCACAGTTCTCCTGCTCTTTCACGTCTTTCTTCTCTTTTAACAGTTCTGCCCGTCTTTGTAGGCATCCTCACTAGCTGTTAGTGAACTGCTTGGCTTAAGAGCCACGTCTTCGTCTCTGGATGTGAGGCTTAAATCAACCTCGGGCTCTGAGCTCCCCTTAGCCCCACACTGTGTGACTCACATAGTTAAGGGTTTGATCCCAGCCGCCACACACTGAGGATGTGCCCCTCTTCAAAGCCCCGCCCCCTCCTCTTCAAAGCCCCGCCCCCTCAACTGCTCCGGAGTGCCCTCTAATGGCCGGATGAGTTGTTTAAACGCCCGCCAGCAAAATGCACCCGCTCTGCTGGCTCTGGTCCACCGCCAGACTCCCCACTCTACACACGTCAGTCCAGGCAGCGAGTGTGTGTCTCACCTGGCTGACACACCTGAAGGGCCATTAAAATGACTGGGAGTACTGGGAGTACTGGGAGTGCTGGGAGTACTGGGAGTGCTGGGAGTGCTGGGAGTGCTGGGAGTGCTGGGAGTACTGGGAGTACTGGGAGTGCTGGGAGTGCTGGGAGTACTGGGAGTGCTGGGAGTGCTGGGAGTGCTGGGAGTGCTGGGAGTACTGGGAGTACTGGGAGTGCTGGGAGTGCTGGGAGTACTGGGAGTGCTGGGAGTGCTGGGAGTGCTGGGAGTACTGGGAGTACTGGGAGTGCTGGGAGTGCTGGGAGTACTGGGAGTACTGGGAGTGCTGGGAGTGCTGGGAGTGCTGGGAGTGCTGGGAATGCTGGGAGTACTGGGAGTGCTGGGCGTACTGGGAGAGGTAGTGCTGGGTGGGACGACGCTGTCCCTCAGCTGTCAGTACACTGGAGAGTGTGACGAGAGGGACACTGGAGACACTGGCAACACTGCGGAGTGGGGGACTGGAGACACTGGGAACACTGGGGGCTGGGGGACTGGAGACACTGGGAACACTGGGGAGTGGGGGACTGGAGACACTGGGAACACTGGGGGCTGGGGGACTGGAGACACTGGGAACACTGGGGGGTGGGGGACTGGAAACACTGGGAACACTGGGGAGTGGGGGACTGGAGACACTGGGAACACTGGGGGGTGGGGGACTGGAGACACTGGGAACACTGGGGGGTGGGGGACTGGAGACACTGGGAACACTGGGGAGTGGGGGACTGGAAACACTGAGAACACTGGGGAGTGGGGGACTGGAGACACTGGGAACACTGGGGAGTGGGGGTACTGGAGACACTGGGAACACTGGGGGGTGGGGGGCTGGAGACACTGGGAACACTGGGGGCTGGGGGACTGGAGACACTGGGAACACTGGGGGCTGGGGGACTGGAAACACTGGGAACACTGGGGAGTGGGGGACTGGGAACACTGGGGAGTGGGGGACTGGAGACACTGGGAACACTGGGGGGTGGGGTTGAGGACAGTTTAAGTAACCAAGCTCCATTATGAACCGTATCAGTAGCCTTCAGCTCTCCACCCCAAATCCAATTTACCATCAGGGATCTTGTAGCCTGGCAGTTAATTAAAGAGTTAATTAAACAATTAGGCCTCGTTAGCCCTGACTCCCACGTAAGGAGGGAAGCCGGCAAATCTACAGGAGCTGGACCGCAGTTTTAGAAACTTATATTGAACTTCAATGCTTCTAAATGAGCTACATTAGGAGTTTATACCACTATAGATGTCACACAAAGATATTGAGTTTGAGTAGCATCTATTTCTGGGAACATATCACAGGTCCTGATGCGCACGAGCTGCTGTTGACCTGAAGAGGCGACAGCATGTGACCTGCAAGCAGGACATGAACTGGTGACACCTGAACAACACGGTGAGAGTCCGACGTTCACTGTGCTCCGGAGCCAGCACGTCTTCTCAGAATACGACCTGCTGACGAGACGAGTCAAAACATCATGGCAAAATCAGTCAAAACTCTGTCAACACAACCCTATTGTGTTATAAAGGTCACGCATCCCTCTCCAAGGCTTTGTTGCCAAGGTTGTAGAAATACACTGAGAAGCAGAAACACCAGACTAAAGGTTCAGTTCATCAGATTATTCATTAAGAAGCAGAATACCAGATTACCAGACTACTGATTCTGTTAATCAGTTTATTATTATTGTTTAATTTTATAAATATTAAATATTTGTACACTAAATACATTTCAGGCTAAAATGTTATGTTTCATTTCTGGATAGTTTTATGGTTTTAAACTTTCTGTCTGTTTAATGCAAATGATAATGTGAGTTTCCTTTTTTAAAAACAATACGTGTAATTAACAGTTAAAGTTTTATGAGGTTTTCATAACGCATTGTTTTACTGCACCAGAAGAAGTGTTGTTGCATTTACTTCATTAGTTCAAACACTGTGATAACTTCTTATATTTAGAAAATATATTGCACCTGAGTTTTATTAGTATTTTCCAGTGGTATCAGTAATATTAAAATCCTGGACCAGAGTTTGGATGTAAGGTGTGGAGTGCACGACCTCTGACCTTAGTGATTTACAGGGCGCCTGTACGTTCTGCACTGGGGCTTCAGCTCAGCAAATAGGACGCATGGAAATATTGCATGAGACTGACTGGATGTGAACTGAGGTCATTTCCCTTAGTTTCTGATCCCAGTTGGCAAGTGTGATGATGTTAAATGAACTGTGTGTTCTGGCTATGTACGACTGAGGAAACACGCTGTCACACACCTCCCTGGGGTCGCACACCTCCCTGGGGTCAGAGGCCTCCCTGGGTCAGAGATGGCTACTGATGGTGTACTTGTGCTTAAGGGTGGTTTAGTGGTGGCTACTGATGGTGTACTGGTGCTTAAGGGTGGTTTAGTGGTGGCTACTGATGGTGTACTGGTGCTTAAGGGTGGTTTAGTGGTGGTTACTGATGGTGTACTGGTGCTTAAGGGTGGTTTAGTGGTGGTTACTGATGGTGTACTGGTGCTTAAGGGTGGTTTAGTGGTGGTTACTGATGGTGTACTGGTGCTTAAGGGTGGTTTAGTGGTGGCTACTGATGGTGTACTGGTGCTTAAGGGTGGTTTAGTGGTGGTTACTGATGGTGTACTGGGTGGTGGTTTAGTGGTGGTTACTGATGGTGTACTGGTGCTTAAGGGTGGTTTAGTGGTGGTTACTGATGGTGTACTGGTGCTTAAGGGTGGTTTAGTGGTGGTTACTGATGGTGTACTGGTGCTTAAGGGTGGTTTAGTGGTGGTTACTGATGGTGTACTGGTGCTTAAGGGTGGTTTAGTGGTGGTTTACTGATGGTGTACTGGTGCTTAAGGGTGGTTTAGTGGTGGTTTAGTGGTGGTTACTGATGGTGTACTGGTGCTTAAGGGTGGTTTAGTGGTGGTTACTGATGGTGTACTGGTGCTTAAGGGTGGTTTAGTGGTGGTTACTGATGGTGTACTGGTGCTTAAGGGTGGTTTAGTGGTGGTTACTGATGGTGTACTGGTGCTTAAGGGTGGTTTAGTGGTGGTTACTGATGGTGTACTGGTGCTTAAGGGTGGTTTAGTGGTGGTTACTGATGGTGTACTGGTGCTTAAGGGTGGTTTAGTGGTGGTTACTGATGGTGATGGTGTGGTTTACTGGTGGCTTAACTGGGGTGGTTTAGTGGTGGTTACTGATGGTGTAGTTGTTCTGGTTAGTGGTGGTTTAGTAAGGGTGGTTTAGTGATGGTGTACTGGTGCTTAAGGGTGGTTTAGTGGTGGTTACTGATGGTGTACTGGTGCTTAAGGGTGGTTTAGTGGTGGTTACTGATGGTGTACTGGTGCTTAAGGGTGGTTTAAGGGTGGTGTACTGGTGCTTAAGGGTGGTTTAGTGGTGGTTACTGATGGTGTACTGGTGCTTAAGGGTGGTTTAGTGGTGGTTACTGATGGTGTACTGGTGCTTAAGGGTGGTTTAGTGGTGGTTACTGATGGTGTACTGGTGCTTAAGGGTGGTTTAGTGGTGGTTACTGATGGTGTACTGGTGCTTAAGGGTGGTTTAGTGGTGGTTACTGATGGTGTACTGGTGCTTAAGGGTGGTTTAGTGGTGGTTACTGATGGTGTACTGGTGCTTAAGGGTGGTTTAGTGGTGGTTACTGATGGTGTACTGGTGCTTAAGGGTGGTTTAGTGGTGGGGTGGTGCTTACTGGATGGTGTACTGGTGCTTAAGGGTGGTTTAGTGGTGGTTACTGATGGTGTACTGGTGCTTAAGGGTGGTTTAGTGGTGGTTACTGATGGTGTACTGGTGCTTAAGGGTGGTTTAGTGGTGGTTACTGATGGTGTACTGGTGCTTAAGGGTGGTTTAGTGGTTGGTACTTTAATGTCCTTTAGGGTGGTTTAGTGGTGGCTACTGATGGTGTACTGGTGCTTAAGGGTGGTTTAGTGGTGGTTACTGATGGTGGCTACTGATGGTGTACTGGTGCTTAAGGGTGGTTTAGTGGTGGTTACTGATGGTGTACTGGTGCTTAAGGGTGGTTTAGTGGTGGTTACTGATGGTGTAGTGGTGGTTACTGATGGTGTACTGGTGCTTAAGGGTGGTTTAGTGGTGGTTACTGATGGTGTACTGGTGCTTAAGGGTGGTTACTGATGGTGTACTGGTGCTTAAGGGTGGTTTAGTGGTGGTTACTGATGGTGTACTGGTGCTTAAGGGTGGTTTAGTGGTGGCTACTGATGGTGTACTGGTGCTTAAGGGTGGTTTAGTGGTGGTTACTGATGGTGTACTGGTGCTTAAGGGTGGTTTAGTGGTGGTTACTGATGGTGTACTGGTGCTTAAGGGTGGTTTAAGGGTGGTTTAGTGGTGGCTACTGATGGTGTACTGGTGCTTAAGGGTGGTTTAGTGGTGGCTACTGATGGTGTACTGGTGCTAAAGGGTGGTTTAGTGGTGGCTACTGATGGTGTACTGGTGCTAAAGGGTGGTTTAGTGGTGGCTACTGATGGTGTACTACTGGTGCTTAAGGGTGGTTTAGTGGTGGTTACTGATGGTGTACTGGTGCTTAAGGGTGGTTTAGTGGTGGCTACTGATGGTGTACTGGTGCTTAAGGGTGGTTTAGTGGTGGCTACTGATGGTGTACTGGTGCTTAAGGGTGGTTTAGTGGTGGTTACTGATGGTGTACTGGTGCTTAAGGGTGGTTTAGTGGTGGTTACTGATGGTGTACTGGTGCTTAAGGGTGGTTTAGTGGCTCTTTAATAGTGATTATTGGTTTACTGGTGGTTTTACTGGTGGTTTCCTGCAGTTACCAATGGTTTACTGTTTGTGTATTTGGTCACTATAATTGTGATATTGCATTTTATACCCTGTCATGTATAGTGGGAGTCTTCATAACCTTTGAAGTTTAGTTGAAGCCCTCTGCTTTAATGCCTGAAGAGCAGGGTGTAGTTCCTCCCCTTTGGGTGGAGGAGCACTGAACCGAGAGAAGAGCAGGGTGTAGTTCCTCCCCTTTGGCTGGAGGAGCACTGAACCGAGAGAAGAGCAGGGTGTTTTCTGAGTGAATGAGGGGGTGAATGTAGGTGTAGTTGTTTTCTGAGTGAGTGGGGGTGAGTGTGGGTGTAGTTGGGGGTGAGTGGGGGTGTAGTTGCTTTCTCAGTGAGTGAGGGGGTAAGTGCATGCTGGTGTCAGGTGTTCTGGTTGGTGTAGGTGTTCTGGTTGGTGGTGGTGTTCTAGTTGGTGGTGGTGTTCTGGTTGGTGGTGGTGTTCTGGTTGTTGGTGGTGTTCTGGTTGGTGGTGGTGTTCTAGTTGGTGGTGGTGTTCTGGTTGTTGGTGTTCATGGCCAGTGATAGATATAAACATTCATTATTCATACAACTGATTCAGCTTCTCTCCCTCTCTCTCTCTCTCTCTCTCTCTCTCTCTCTCTCTCTCTCACACACACACACACACACACACTCTCTTTTATTTCCAAGTGTACATTGACTGTGCTTTTGCACATGTGTGTGTTTGTATAAGTGTGAGTGTGTAAGTATTAGTGTGTGTGAGTGAGTGTAGATGTAGCACACAATACAGTGTTGTACAGAAAACGTCCCAACATGGCTAACATGGAACAATGCAGCCAGAGTCATTTAAATAAATTAACATTCGTGTATTTACAAATGCCCTCGACCAACTAGAGAGGAGCATTGAGTAGAACATGAATAATAATCAGTTCTCACTGTCTCACTGGCTTGCCCTTGTCTCTCTCTCTCTCTCTCTCTCTCTCTCTCTCTCTCTCTCTCTCTCTCTCTCTCTCTCTCTCTCTCTCTCTCTCTCTCTCTCTCTCTCTCTCTCTCCCCCTCTCTCCCTCTCTCTCTCTCTCTCTCTCTCTCTCTCTCTCTCTCTCTCTCTCTCTCTCTCTCTCTCTCTCTCTCTCTCTCTCTCTCTCTCTCTCTCTCTCTCTCTCTCTCTCTCCCTCTCTCTCTCTCTCTCTCTCTCTCTCTCTCTCTCTCCCCTCTCTCTCTCTCTCTCTCTCTCTCTCTCTCTCTCTCTCTCTCTCTCTCTCTCTCTCTCTCTCTCTCTCTCTCTCTCTCTCTCTCTCTCTCTCTCTCCCTCTCTCTCTCTCTCCCCCCCTCTCTCTCTCTCTCTCTCTCTCTCTCTCTCTCTCTCTCTCTCTCTCTCTCTCTCTCTCTCTCTCTCTCTCCCCTCAACTACTCCATCTTTTTCCATGTCTGTTGATGTGTTAAACTCCTGCGTAACTCTGGAGAACAACTGTTCACTAATTACAGAGAAGTGTAGATGATCGTCTGCTCTCCTTGGGACACGTGCAGATACCCAACACAGTGCAGATACCCAACACAGTGCAGATACCCAACACAGTGCAGATACCCAACACACGTGCAGATACCCAACACAGTGCAGATACCCAACACACGTGCAGATACCCAACACACGTGCAGATACCCAACACAGTGCAGATACCCAACACAGTGCAGATACCCAACACAGTGCTCCTCCCATCTGTGCTGCGCTTGCTTACCAGCTCACTGACTTTTCAAGGTCTTTTTGTACAAGGTGTTCAAGAGGATCTGAAGTATTTTTCATTCTTGAAAACAGTATAATAATAATTTAATATCTCGTTAATGTGAAGGTAACTTGTAGTTTGTAGGAGTTAATTCTGAATGTATTTAGATGTTACTTAGAACATGTATGTATGTGTATACATGTTTATATGTGTATATATGTGTATGTATGTGTATACATGTGTATATATGTGTATGTATGTGTATGTATGTGTATATATGTGTATATATGTGTATGTATGTGTATATATGTGTATGTATGTGTATGTATGTGTATATATGTGTATATATGTGTATATATGTGTATATATGTGTATATATGTGTATATATGTGTATATGTGTATATATGTGTATATATGTGTATGTATGTGTATGTATGTGTATGTGTATGTATGTGTATGTATGTGTATATATGTGTATGTATGTATACATGTGCATGTATGTGTATACATGTGTGTATGTATGTGTATATATGTGTATATATGTGTATGTATGTGTATGTATGTGTATGTATGTGTATGTATGTGTATATATGTGTATGTATGTGTATGTATGTGTATACATGTGTATGTATGTGTATGTATGTGTATATATATGTGTATGTATGTGTATGTATGTGTATATGTGTATATATGTGTATATATATGTGTATGTATGTGTATGTATGTGTATGTATGTGTATGTATGTGTATGTATGTGTATGTATGTGTATATATGTGTATATATGTATATATGTGTATATATGTGTATGTATGTGTATGTATGTGTATGTATGTGTATATATGTGTATATATGTGTATGTATGTGTATGTATGTGTATATATGTGTATGTATGTGTATACATGTGTATATATGTGTATGTATGTGTATGTATGTGTATACATGTGTATATATGTGTATGTATGTGTATGTATGTGTATACATGTGTATATACTTCTTGTTGGCAGTATGTTCATTTTGACACACTGATGTTTTAGGGCCCCTAACACAAGACACACACACACATCATCTGGCAGAATAACACACTTACTGCCTATTGATCCAAAAGCTTCAGATCCAGATCCAGGTACAAGCACACACACACACACACACACACACACACACACACACTCAACCAGGGTCATCTCTACTAACAGTGTGTTTATGAAGTGCACTACGTCCATACCAGACTTGAAATATTTCTCTCTCTCTCTCTCTCTCCCCCTCCTTGTCTCTGTGGGATGTTAGCTTGTGTTTGGATGTAGTGATGCGGTGTAGTGCGGAGAGGTTATGCTAGATTCATTGTCTGTTTCATCCACACCTACCAGTAAAAGAACAACTCTCCGTCTTCCCTCTATCATCTCTCTCCTTCTCTCTTTCTCTCCCTCTCTGCACTGTGTCCCTTCCCCCTCTCCCCTCTCTCCCCCCCTCTCCCCCCCCCCCCCCCCCCCCCTCTCTGTGGGTGGTGGTTTCTGTTGATGACCCCTCCCTCTCCCCCTGTCCCCCCGCCATCCCCCCTGCCCCCCCCCCCCTCTCTGTGGGTGGTGGTTTCTGTTGATGACCCCTCTCTCAGTACAGTCTTCAGCCATCCTGGCTACAAGCCCCCTGGCGTAAACCCAGAATGGCCTAATTACACTGACAGTATGGTGTGTATGCCGGTATTTTTGTGTCTGTACATGTGTGTGTGCGCATGCGTGTGTATGTGCATGTGTTTGTGCCTGTACGTGTGTGTGTGTGTATGTCTATACGTGTGTGCATGCATGTGCATGCGTACGTGTGTATATATCTGAGTGTACGTGTGTGTGTGAGTGTGTGACTGTACTTTGTGTCTGTATGGTGCTTTCAGCTCATCAGCTCATTTTGTATCTCTATAGATGGTGCTTAAGAGCCAAGCTGATAGGGTACACACACACATACACACCTACACACACATGCTGGTTACACACACACACACACACACAAATGCTGGTTACACACACACACACACACACATGCTGGTTACACACACACACACACACACACACATGTTGGTTACACACACACACACACACACACACACACACACATGCTGGTTACACACACACACACACACACATTCTCTAGTCCTTATTGGGCTTGTGGCCCATATAAGATGTTTGAGGAAACACATTATCTGATTTTTTTTCCCCTGAAACAAATAAGACTGTAGAAGATCAATAGCTGTTGGGATTGAAATGGATATGCCCCAACCAGCCCTGTTCTACAGCCCAACGGAAGCTCGGGAAGGCCTGATTTCATAGGCTGGGTTAGTTCTGATTTCATACGCTGGGTTAGTTCTGATTTCATAGGCTGGGTTAGTTCTGATTTCATACGCTGGGTTAGTTCTGATTTCATAGGCTGGGTTAGTTCTGATTTCATAGGCTGGGTTAGTTCTGATTTCATACGCTGGGTTAGTTCTGATTTCATAGGCTGGGTTAGTTCTGATTTCATACGCTGGGTTAGCACTGATATAATAGGCTGAGTGTGATTGATGGTGTTGAGTGCAGTTGGTGGCGTGGCATGTGATTGGTGGCGTGTGATCGGTGGCGTGTGATCGGTGGCGTGTGATCGGTGGCGTGTGATTGGTGGGGTGGCGTGTGATCGGTGGCGTGTGATCGGTGGCGTGTGATCGGTGGCGTGTGATTGGTGGCGTGTGATTGGTGGGGTGGCGTGTGATTGGTGGCCTGTGATTGGTGGCGTGTGATTGGTGGATCTCCCAGCTGTAGCAGCCACTCCACTTGCATTTACATATTTTCAGGTGTCTGTTTCAAGAAAATTGGAATTTGCAATTATATGAGGAAGCAGCTCTTCAGCTTCTGCATGTGGCTCACTTCAAAGATTTGTTTATTTATTTTTTTATTTTATCCAAGTCAAATGGTCCGCGTCCCTGTGCGGTTCAGACGCCAGAGAGACCCGCCAGTGCAGAGTTCTGCCGGAGAAAAATGGATTACAAATGAGAAATTACAGCTGCGGAGAGGAAGAGCGTCTTTCAGGGATTGAGCGATTTGTCTCAAACGTGGAGCAGAAATGAAAATATGAATCATTCTGCAAAGCGAATTTAAACAAGCCCGTGGCTACAACGCTGACCTTCCAGTGCAGATCACCGCTCTTCTGTACCAAACCCAAGACTCCCTGCTATAAATATTATTATCTGAGCTCATAACAACTGACACGCACACGCTCACACACGCACTCACACACACACATGCGCACCCATGCACACACACGCTCACACGCATGCGCACACACACACACACACACACACATGCGCACCCATGCACACACACGCTCACACGCACACGCTCACACACGCACTCACACACACACATGCGCACCCATGCACACACACGCTCACACGCACGCGCTCACACACGCACTCACACACACACATGCGCACCCATGCACACACACGCTCACACGCATGCGCACACACACACACACACACACATGCGCACCCATGCACACACACGCTCACACGCATGCGCACACACACACACACACACACACACATGCGCACCCATGCACACACACACGCTCACACGCATGCGCACACACACACACACACATGCGCACCCATGCACACACACGCTCACACGCATGCGCACACACACACACACACACACACATGCGCACCCATGCACACACACGCTCACACGCATGCGCACACACACACACACACACACACATGCGCGCACCCATGCACACACACGCTCACACGCACACGCTCACACACGCACTCACACACACACATGCGCACCCATGCACACACACGCTCACACGCACACGCTCACACACGCACTCACACACACACATGCGCACCCATGCACACACACGCTCACACGCATGCACACACACACACACACACACACACACACATGCGCACCCATGCACACACACGCTCACACGCATGCGCACACACACACTCACACACACACATGCGCACCCATGCACACACACGCTCACACGCATGCGCACACACACACACACACACACATGCGCACCCATGCACACACACGCTCACACGCATGCGCACACACACACACACACACACATGCGCACCCATGCACACACACGCTCACACGCATGCGCACACACACACACACACACACACATGCGCACCCATGCACACACACGCTCACACGCATGCGCACACACACACACACACACACACACACACACACACACACACACACACCACACACACACACACACACACACACACACACACACACATGCGCACCCATGCACACACACGCTCACACGCATGCGCACACACACACACACAGCTTTCATCTATCTTGGCGGTGTTTTCATCAGACGGCTTCACCACTCAGATGAGCAGATGAGTGTGAAGTGTATTGTGGGATGCTGGATGAGCTTGACTATTATTGGCTGTTTGTTCGACTGTGTCATCGCTGCTTAATTTGTTTTTGACTGACATTTACAAATGAGAGCGATGCTGGTGTGTTCAGCTTTCTGATCTACTGGGGTGATGCTGCTCTTTGTTCTATCCAGCTGGCCAATTGAACATTGTTCCTGCCCCCCCCAGCCAATGACATGCCCCCCCCAGCCAATGACACGCCCCCTCCCAGCCAATGACACCCCCCCCAGCCAATGACACGCCCCCCTCCCAGCCAATGACATGCCCTCCCAGCCAATGACATGCCCTCCCCAGCCAATGACACGCCCCCCAGCCAATGACACGCTCTGCCCCGCCAATAACATGCCCTCCCCAGACAATGACACGCCCCAACAGCCAATGACCTGCCCTCCCCAGCCAATGACATGCCCCCCCCAGGCCAATTACACGCCCCCAGCCAATGACACGCTCCGCCCCACCAATGACACGCCCTCCCCAGACAATGACACGCCCCGCCAGCCAATGACATGCCCTCCTCAGCCAATGACATGCCCTCTCCAGCCAATGACAAGCCCCCCCCAGCCAATCACACGCCCCCCAGCCAATGACACGCTCTGCCCAGCCAATAACATGCCCTCCCCAGCCAATGACATGCCCTCTCCAGCCAATGACAAGCCCCCCAGCCAATCACACGCCCCCCCCAGTCCTCTAGCCTATCACACGCGTGCCATCTGTATACGGTATTTACCTAATCAAACAGCAGTGCTATCGGCGCAGCTGATCAGGCAGGCTGTGAGGAGAGAGTGTGTGAGATACCAGTGTGCACACACTCGGGTTCATATCCGCCCTGCGCTATCTCCGTTCCACACACCACACCACACCCACTTCCCAAACGCTCACCCCTCCCGCCTCCAGCCCTGCAAACATCCCGCGGGTGCAGCGTGGCGCTGCAGGACACCACCCTGCTGGAGCGCTCAGGACTCATCAGCCCTGCTGTATGTTCCTTCAGTTGGTGTTAAGGGTGGATGAGGAGTGGAGGTTCCAACAGAGTAGAGCACTGTATCACTCCTCCATCACCCCTCCTCCATCACCCCATCACTCCTCCATCACTCCTCCTCCATCACCCCATCACTCCTCCATCACTCCTCCTCCATCACCCCATCACTCTTCCATCACCCCTCCTCCATCACTCCTGCTCCATCCCTCCTCCATCTCTCCTGCTCCATCACTCCAGGCGATGTGATGACATCAGATTTAATGGTCCTCTGATATATATTCTCACACCTCTCTGGAGCAAAACCTAGGACACTTTATCTTCTTGTGGGACGGGGGGGGGCAGAGAAGCAGCTGTCCACATCCTTCTGTCCACATCCTTCTGTCCACATCCTTCTGTCCACATCCTTCTGTCCACATCCTTCTGTCCACATCCTTCTGTCCATCAGAAAGATTCTCAGTCTCTCTATCTCTCTCTCTACCTCCCTATCACTCTCTCCCTCTCCTTCTCTCTCTCTCTCCCTCCCTCTCTCTCCATCACTACCTTTCTCCCTCGTTCTCTCACATCTTCTCTCTCTTCCTCTCTCTGCGCTGTAATTGTGTTAGACTGCTGAGGAGTCGTACAGTGTTGGATTTAAAGTTTATTCTGCCATGAGTGACCCGACTACTTCTGAAACTATTTGGGGTTGCAGCGGTGTTTTGTGTTCTGTGGAAATGAGGGGGTGGATGTGATGATTTGATAAGTAGAATTTTTTTTTTTGGTTTTCGTACTTGTAGGTTGTTTGTGTTTTGAAATTGATTAATAAAATTTATTGTAACTCACTCTGCCTCTCTCGCTCTCTCTCTCCCTTCCTCCCCCTCTCTCCCTCTTTCACACTCCCTCTTTCTCTCTATCTCTCCCCCTCTCTCTCTCCCTCATTCTCTCCATCTCGGTCTCCCTCTCTCTCTTTCTCTCTGTTTACTTTATGCATAGCCTGGATGATGAGAAAAATTCAGATAAACATTTCAAAGAGAAGAGTAAAGATTTCACACAACTTTCCATTACACTACTTCAGCCTACGGTGCACACACACACACACACACACACACACACAGTGTCAATCGTCCTCCTCTTATTAAACTGTTTATAAGTGAATTCAGTTATAAACAGAATTTTATGAGTGTAATTTGTGTCCCCAGTCAGCAGTGTAGGTGCAGACGGTTCCTTCAGTCACATGGATGATGTCAAGAAGAAAATGGCCCCCTCCCCTTTCTTATGTGGTATGTCCTGAGCCCCCCCTCCCCTCCCTTAGGTGGTATGTCCTGAGTCCCCGCTCCCCTCCCTTACGTGGTATGTCCTAAGCCCCCCCTCCCCTCCCTTACGTGGTATGTCCTGAGCCCCCCCCCCTCCTCCCCTCCCTTATGTGGTATGTCCTGAGCCCCCCCTCCCCTCCCTTACGTGGTATGTCCTGAGTCCCCGCTCCCCTCCCTTACGTGGTATGTCCAGAGCCCCCCTCCCCTCCCTTATGTGGTATGTCCTGAGCCCTCCCCTCCCTTACGTGGTATGTCCTGAGTCCCCCTCCCCTCCCTTACATGGTATGTCCTGAGTCCCCCTCCCCTCCCTTACGTGGTATGTCCTGAGCCCCCCCTCCCCTCCCTTATGTGGTATGTCCTGAGCCCCCCCTCCCCTCCCTTACGTGGTATGTCCTGAGTCCCCCTCCCCTCCCTTACATGGTATGTCCTGAGTCCCCCTCCCCTCCCTTACGTGGTATGTCCTGAGCCCCCCCCTCCCCTCCCTTATATGGTATGTCCTGAACCCCCCCCCCTCCCTTACGTGGTATGTCCTGAGTCCCCCTCCCTCCCTTACATGGTATGTCCTGAGTCCCCTCCCTCCCTTATGTGGTATGTCCTGAGCCCCCCTCCCCTCCCTTATGTGGTATGTCCTGAGCCCCCCCCTCCCCTCCCTTATGTGGTATGTCCTGAGCCCCCCCTCCCCTCCCTTATGTGGTATGAGCCGTCGGCGTGGACGTGGGCTACAGTGCTTCATTAATGTAGCGGCTATTGAAGATTTTCATCACGTTCAAGTATAACAGTATAACAGGTGGTCCAAGCAGAATAGGCTGGAGTAAGTCGAAGGCTACGCTTATAATACACGCGTTATTATTTAGTGCTTTCATTTAACACCAGTCACAAGTCCTATTCAGGCTCTATAAAACACAGCTGCTTCAATTAATTCTGGACAAAAATCTGTTTTCGATAGTGATTCTCAAGGCCTTTAAAGCAGTAGCGTGCAGTCAGTAATGTGGGTGTCAGCCCTTCCCACGTGGACATCTGCTCAGGTTGGAGCCTCAGCCGTCTGAGCTTCTGGGTCCCTGAGCTCCCTGGAAGAGGCAGAGTAGTTCTGTCTGTCTGTCTGTCTGTCTGTCTGTCTGTCTGTCTGTCTGTCTGTCTGTCTCGCACCAAACACTTCCTGCTTGACAGCAGTAGGGGGGCGTGTGTTTTGATTGGTAGTGAGAGCATGAGGGTGAAAGCTGGCATTGTGATTGGCCACGAGGGAGCCCAGTGTAGGGAGACAGGTGAGCTGATTTGGGGAGACAGCACATGTGAGACAGGTGGATGAACCTTTACTACGCCGCGACTGATCGAGCTCATCAATGGTGAAACCAAGACAACTGAGAAATGTCATCAGTCTGAGACGAAAGGCTTAACCAGTGCAGAACAAAAGATATTTTCCTGATTTACCAGAAAAGGTCCAGGACTCCAGTCAAGCACAATCTGTCAAAAACTGTCTCCACAGTGCCTGGAGCCCCCACACACACACACACACACACACACACACACTTAGACAGAGATGATGAACACATTATTTCCTGTGCTGTACAACACAATAAAATCTCTCATCCTGTCTGTGTGAGTGTGTGTCTGTGACAGCCTAATTACTGTGGCTTATGATGTCGAGTGTAAGTGTAAGTGATGCTGAATGTATGTGTGTGTGTTTTGTATATGTGTGTGTGTGTGTCCCTGTGTGTGTGAGTGTGTAATTGTGTAGTTCTGTGAGTGATACTAACACTTGGGTGGTTTACAAAGTTTTTCTGGTGTAAATCTGCAATGTTGTGTGTGTGTGTGTGTTTGTGTGTGGGGGGGTGTTGATGCTCATAAATTGACAGTATGTTTGCAGATTTGAGTGAATGCTGGTGTTTGTATCGCCAGGACTGTCAAGCAGTCTGACTGTACGTGTGTGTGTGTGTGTATGTAGGTATGTGACTATGTAGCTGTCTGTGTGTGTGTGTGTTTGTGTGTTTTTGTCTGTCAACTACTAATATTGTGAGACCAAAACCAAATACACACACACACACACACACCTGCACATGCACACACTGATCAGGTCACACTACAGCCCGTCACAGGAAGATGTTCCCAGAAGGAAGAGGCTTCTTACCACAGCTGCACTGTAACTGTAGACACACAAGCACAAATAGGCATGAGCACACACACACACACACACACACACACACACACACTACACTACAGCCCACGTTAAACTACAGCCCACGTTAAACTATTCCACATTAAACTACAGCCCACATTAAACTACAGCCCACGTTAAACTACAGTGTGACCTGTCTACTGCTCACTTATACACATCTTACACAGTGTACTTATGTCATCTTGCATTTGCTTTCTCCCTTCCTGCACTTTGCATCTGTCTTTCCCTCTTTCCATCCCTCTCTCACACCCCTCCCTCCCTCTCCTCTGTGGCGGGTGGAGGTGAGAGTGGTCTGACCTGGTGTTGCAGTTCTAAATTATAAATCTATATTCTATCTCAGCGTGCTTTCCTGTCCTCGCTGTGCTGAAGCACATCTCTGCGCTGTAATTGGCCCTTGCTTGCTGTTTGTCATGCACGAATGACCTGTGACCTCACACAGTTGATTGACAACCCTAAGCCACCTTTAAGGTAGATCTCTGCAGAATTGCTTCAGGGTCGTGGCAGGGTCACGGTTAGGTCACTGTCGTCCAGATGGGACAGGGGTTTCAGAGGTTATGCTTTAACTCAGGTGTCCTTTGAGACTGTGATGACACAGACTGAACTGCACACCCTTCTGAATCATTTACTGTGTGTAACGTGAAAGGATTTCAGAGGAGATGAGGAATTGAAATTCTTCTGTAGTATTTAGTGGGCTTTGCTAATGAAATGACGTGGCTTTTTAAATGACTGAGTTACACTGGGTTACACGTACAGGTCCACGTGTCTGTTAGTTAGGTGGGAGTGTGTTTGATGATGGGATGTGTGTGTGTGTGTGAGTGTGTGTGTGTGTGTGTGTGTGATGGGATGAGTATGTGTGTGTGTGTGTGTGATGGGATGAGTATGTGTATGTGTGAGTGTGTGTGTGATGGGATGAGAATGTGTGTGTGTGTGTGTGTGATGGAATGAGTATGTGTATGTGTGAGTGTGTGTGTGATGGGATGAGAATGTGTGTGTGTGTGTGTGTGTGTGTGTGATGCTGCTATACAGTGGTTCTGAGCTTTTCTCCTGTTTGTAGGAGTTAAATGGTGGAATTTCCCCTCTGAGGATTTACACCCCACTGCACATGCTGAATACCTACAGTCAACTGTGTGTGTGTGTGTGTGTGTGTGTGTGTGAGTGTGTGTGGCTCTGTCAGCTCGACACCACTGTGGAGCAGTGGGGGCTGGGTGTGTGTGTGGGGGGGTGACCCCTGATAGGGATCCTGACAGAGCATATTTACACCTGACATGAGGAATGGAGAGGGAGGGGAGAGGGAGGGATGGGGAGGGAGGGAGAGAGGGAGAGAGAGGGAGATAGAGGGAGAGAGAGAGAGTTGGAGGAAGAGCGAGAGAGCAAGAGAGAGAAGGATGGAGAGAGGGAGAGAGAGAGGGAAATTGAGAGAGAGAGGGAGATAGAGGGAGAGAGAGAGAGTTGGAGGAAGAGAGAGAGCGAGAGAGAGAAGGATGGAGAGAGAGAGAGAGAGGGAGAGAGAGAGAGGGAAATGGAGGGAGAGAGAGAGAGAGAGGGATGGAGGGAGAGAGAGAGAGGGGGGGAGGGAGAGAGGGGTTGTGGTGGACTGGGACAGTGAACTGTGTTCAGGAGGAGGGAGCAGATAACAGAACCATCACATCCAGCCCCACACTATACCTACACACTGTACCTACACACTGTACCAGTGGGTCTGCTCATGTGTCTGTGTGTGTGTGTGCAGGTGTGTGTGTGTGTGTGTGTTTATCCACTTGCATTGTGCAGTGTTCTGTGTTCTGATCTTAGATGGCCATCGTGTCAGCCTGAGGGCTCCGCCCCCTGCATGTGTCACCATCTGGAGCCTCACAACCTTGGTGCATGTGTGTGTGTGTGTCCGTGTGTGTGTGTGCGTTGTGGTTTCTGGTAACTGCTCTACAGCGATGGGTTAATCTCTCATACTATAAATCACAGGGTTGGATTGTGGCTTTGAAGGGTACCAGTGTACTATTTGTTGATCTGTCTCAGAGGTGGAGCACACACACACATATACAGACTACTCACACACACACACATACACACAGACGTGTGTAAGACTGAGAAGGCCAATACACTTTGGTTTTCAGGCTGGAGTCTGACTGATAGTGTCAGTTTTGAAGACCTAAAAAGTCAAGTAAGCTATGATGGCCATATGTGGTCCAACCTAATCAGACTGTCAGTGTTAATTAGTGCTGTGACTCCCATGATGGCCAAAGATGGGGGGGCCATATTGAACTGGGCTCTACACAAGCTGTAGTGTCTGTCCAAGGAACACAGCCCGTGTGTGTGGAGCAGCGTGGAGCTCCACCATGGCGGGACTCCACCCTGGCGGGACACGCCATAAGGTGGGGGGAGAATTGGCGGTTGCCTTTTGTCTCTGTAATCCCAGAGCAGTGTGATCACTGCTGTAATCCCAGATCAGTGTGATCACTGCTGTAATCCCAGAGCAGTGTGACTGCTGTAGTCCCAGAGCAGTGTGATCACTGCTGTAATCCCAGAGCAGTGTGATCACTGCTGTAATCCCAGAGCAGTGTGACTGCTGTAATCCCAGAGCAGTGTGATCACTGCTGTAATCCCAGAGCAGTGTGATCACTGCTGTAATCCCAGAGCAGTGTGAGCAGTTTGTGTGTGTGTATAGTGGGAACAGGCAGGTCCATTTAGGATAAATTGGCTTTGTGAACAGTTGTGATTTGAGGTTCAGTTTATTGTATTTAGAATCTGCATCACTATCACCCAGTGATACTGTCCACTGCAGAGGAACATCACTGGGATTAGTAGAGTTAGTCCACTGCTGAGGAACATCACTGGGATTAGTAGAGTTAGTCCACTGCAGAGGAACATCACTGGGATTAGTAGAGTTAGTCTTCTGCAGAGGAACATCACTGGGATTAGTAGAGTTAGTCCTCTGCAGAGGAACATCACTGGGATTAGTTGAGTTAGTCCTCTGCAGAGGAACATCACTGGGATTAGTAGAGTTAGTCCTCTGCAGAGGAACATCACTGGGATTAGTAGAGTTAGTCCACTGCAGAGGAACATCACTGGGATTAGTAGAGTTAGTCCTCTGCAGAGGAACATCACTGGGATTAGTTGAGTTAGTCCTCTGCAGAGGAACATCACTGGGATTAGTAGAGTTAGTCCTCTGCAGAGGAACATCACTGGGATTAGTAGAGTTAGTCCACTGCAGAGGAACATCACTGGGATTAGTTGAGTTAGTCCACTGCAGAGGAACATCACTGGGATTAGTAGAGTTAGTCCAGGGGATCTGGGGTGGAGTAATGAGAGGAGAGTTCAGACAGGTCTGGTGGTCCACATAAGTAAAATGTCTAGCAATGAAATTTCTACATATTTGAGAAATAATTTCACTTTAAAGATAAAGCATCATATTCCTTACGTTTTGTTGTTGGTAGTTAAAATGGTGTTCAAAAAGTACAATTACAAACACCATTAAAATAACTACAATGTTTGGCAGGTGTATTTCCAGGTGACCCGGGGTGGCCGAGTGCGGGGTCATCACTGGGGTCATCACTGGGGTCATCACTGGGGTCACGACTGGGGTCATCACTGGGGTCATCACTGGGCTCATCACTGGGCTCATCACTGGGGTCATCACTGGGGTCATCACTGGAGCTGCTGTCTGTCAGGCATACGTCACACCCTGTGCACAAGCAGCATTAGCACATTTACACTCACAAACCTGGAGTGATTCTGAAACACATGCAGATGCAAGTTAAATTCAGTAATATTGTGCAAAGTGACTGTAAAGATTAGATTACATTTTGTTTAAAGGTTAAACCTGTAATCACTGCAGCATGAGAAAATCTGGAGTCAGACTGGAGATAGAGAGAGAGATCGGGGTGGTTGAGACAGAAGAGAGCAAAACCTGTTAAACGGGCAGGACGGGAGTGAGGAGAGCTGGAGTTGAGTCTCTTTCCAGGAAGTGAGAGCAGATTACAAAACACGTCCTTGTTCAAAGACTCCAGGAATCAAAACACGTCCTTGTTCAAAGACTCCTGGAATCAAAACACGTCCTTGTTCAAAGACTCCCGGAATCAAAACATGTCCTTGTTCGAAGACTCCTGGAATCAAAACACGTCCTTGTTCAAAGACTCCTGGAATCAAAACACGTCCTTGTTCAAAGACTCCTGGAATCAAAACATTTCCTTGTTCAAAGACTCCTGGAATCAAAACATGTCCTTGTTCAAAGACTCCTGGAATCAAAACATGTCCTTGTTCAAAGACTCCTGGAATCAAAACATTTCCTTGTTCAAAGACTCCTGGAATCAAAACATGTCCTTGTTCAAAGACTCCTGGAATCAAAACATGTCCTTGTTCAAAGACTCCTGGAATCAAAACATGTCCTTGTTCAAAGACTCCAGGAATCAAAACACCACACTCCAGGAATCAAAACATGTCCTTGTTCAAAGACTCCTGGAATCAAAACATGTCCTTGTTCAAAGACTCCTGGAATCAAAACACGTCCTTGTTCACACTCCAGGAATCAAAACATGTCCTTGTTCAAAGACTCCTGGAATCAAAACATGTCCTTGTTCAAAGACTCCTGGAATCAAAACATGTCCTTGTTCAAAGACTCCTGGAATCAAAACACGTCCTTGTTCAAAGACTCCTGGAATCAAAACATGTCCTTGTTCAAAGACTCCTGGAAAAAACTCCTGGAATCAAAACACGTCCTTGTTCAAAGACTTGGAATCAAAACACGTCCTTGTTCTAAGACTCCAGGAATCAAAACATGTCCTTGTTCAAAGACTCCTGGAATCAAAACACGTCCTTGTTCAAAGACTCCTGGACTCCTGGAATCAAAACATGTCCTTGTTCAAAGACTCCTGGAATCAAAACATGTCCTTGTTCAAAGACTCCTGGAATCAAAACACGTCCTTGTTCAAAGACTCCTGGAATCAAAACACGTCCTTGTTCAAAGACTCCTGGAATCAAAACATGTCCTTGTTCAAAGACTCCTGGAATCAAAACATGTCCTTGTTCAAAGACTCCTGGAATCAAAACACGTCCTTGTTCAAAGACTCCTGGAATCAAAACACGTCCTTGTTCAAAGACTCCTGGAATCAAAACATGTCCTTGTTCAAAGACTCCTGGAATCAAAACACGTCCTTGTTCAAAGACTCCTGGAATCAAAACACGTCCTTGTTCAAAGACTCCTGGAATCAAAACACGTCCTTGTTCAAAGACTCCTGGAATCAAAACACGTCCTTGTTCAAAGACTCCTGGAATCAAAACACGTCCTTGTTCAAAGACTCCTGGAATCAAAACACGTCCTTGTTCAAAGACTCCTGGAATCAAAACACGTCCTTGTTCAAAGACTCCTGGAATCAAAACACGTCCTTGTTCAAAGACTCCTGGAATCAAAACATTTCCTTGTTCAAAGACTCCTGGAATCAAAACACGTCCTTGTTCAAAGACTCCTGGAATCAAAACACGTCCTTGTTCAAAGACTCCTGGAATCAAAACACGTCCTTGTTCAAAGACTCCTGGAATCAAAACACGTCCTTGTTCAAAGACTCCTGGAATCAAAACACGTCCTTGTTCAAAGACTCCTGGAATCAAAACACGTCCTTGTTCAAAGACTCCTGGAATCAAAACACGTCCTTGTTCAAAGACTCCTGGAATCAAAACACGTCCTTGTTCAAAGACTCCTGGAATCAAAACACGTCCTTGTTCAAAGACTCCTGGAATCAAAACACGTCCTTGTTCAAAGACTCCTGGAATCAAAAAACACGTCCTTGTTCAAAGACTCCTGGAATCAAAACACGTCCTTGTTCAAAGACTCCTGGAATCAAAACACGTCCTTGTTCAAAGACTCCTGGAATCTGGAAAAACACGTCCTTGTTCAAAGACTCCTGGAATCAAAACACGTCCTTGTTCAAAGACTCCTGGAATCAAAACACGTCCTTGTTCAAAGACTCCTGGAATCAAAACACGTCTTTGAATCCTGGAATCAAAACACGTCCTTGTTCAAAGACTCCTGGAATCAAAACACGTCCTTGTTCAAAGACTCCTGGAATCAAAACACGTCCTTGTTCAAAGACTCCTGGAATCAAAACACGTCCTTGTTCAAAGACTCCTGGAATCAAAACACGTCCTTGTTCAAAGACTCCTGGAATCAAAACACGTCCTTGTTCAAAGACTCCTGGAATCAAAACACGTCCTTGTTCAAAGACTCCTGGAATCAAAACACGTCCTTGTTCAAAGACTCCTGGAATCAAAACACGTCCTTGTTCAAAGACTCCTGGAATCAAAACACGTCCTTGTTCAAAGACTCCTGGAATCAAAACACGTCCTTGTTCAAAGACTCCTGGAATCAAAACACGTCCTTGTTCAAAGACTCCTGGAATCAAAACACGTCCTTGTTCAAAGACTCCTGGAATCAAAACACGTCCTTGTTCAAAGACTCCTGGAATCAAAACACGTCCTTGTTCAAAGACTCCTGGAATCAAAACACGTCCTTGTTCAAAGACTCCTGGAATCAAAACACAGAACTTGTTCAAAAACTCCTGGAATCAAAAAAAAAGAGAGGAAACCAATCAAATGAGACGTCCAGGTAAGACAAAAGAGAGAGGAAACCAATCAAATGAGACGTCAGGTAAGACAAGGTAAGAAACCAATCAAAACGTCCAGGTAAGACAAGAGAGGAAACCAATCAAATGAGACGTCCAGGTAAGACAAACGAGAGAGGAAACCAATCAAGAGAGACGTACAGGTAAGACAAAAGAGAGAGGAAACCAATCAAATGAGACGTCCAGGTAAGACAAAAGAGAGAGGTAAGACAAAAGAGAGAGGAAACCAATCAAATGAGACGTCCAGGTAAGACAAAAGAGAGAGGAAACCAATCAAATAAGACAAAAAGAGGAAACCAATCAAATGAGACGTCCAGGTAAGACAAAAGAGAGAGGAAACCAATCAAATGAGACGTCCAGGTAAGACAAAAGAGGAAACCATCAAATGAGGCGAGGAAACCAACAAATGAGGAAACCAATCAACAAGGCGTCCAGGTAAGACAAAAGAGAGAGGAAACCAATCAAATGAGACGTCCAGGTAAGACAAAAGAGCAAATGAGACGTCCAGGTAAGACAAAAGAGAGAGGAAACCAATCAAATGAGACGTGAGGTAAGACAAAAGGTAAGAAACCAATCAAAAGACAAAAGAGAGAACCAATCAAATGAGACGTCCAGGTAAGACAAAAAAGAGAGAAAACCAATCACATGAGACGTCCAGGTAAGACAAAGAGAGAGGAAACCAATCAAATGAGACGTCCAGGTAAGACGTCCAGGTAAGACAAAAGAGAGAGGAAACCAATCACATGAGACGTCCAGGTAAGACAAAAGAGAGAGGAAACCAATCAAATGAGACGTCCAGGTAAGACAGAGAGAGGAAACCAATCAAATGAGACGTCCAGGTAAGACAAAAAGAGAGGAAACCAATCAAATGAGACGTCCAGGTAAGACAAAAAGAGAGGAAACCAATCAAATGAGACGTCCAGGTAAGACAAAAAGAGAGGAAACCAATCAAATGAGACGTCCAGGTAAGACAAAAAGACGTCCAGTAAGAGGAAACCAATCAAATGAGACGTCCAGGTAAGACAAAAAAGAGAGGAAACCAATCAAATGAGACGTCCAGGTAAGACAAAAAAGAGAAACCAATCAAATGAGACGTCCAGGTAAGACAAAAAGAGAGGAAACCAATCAAATGAGACGTCCAGGTAAGACAAAAGAGAGAGGAAACCAATCAAATGAGACGTCCAGGTAAAAAAAGAGAGAGGAAACCAATCAAATGAGACGTCCAGGTAAGACAAAAGAGAGAGGAAACCAATCAAATGAGACGTCCAGGTAAGACAAAAGAGAGAGGAAACCAATCAAATGAGACGTCCAGGTAAGACAAAAGAGAGAGGAAACCAATCAAATGAGACGTCCAGGTAAGACAAAAGAGAGAGGAAACCAATCAAATGAGACGTCCAGGTAAGACAAAAGAGAGAGGAAACCAATCAAATCACTGTCATGCCAAGGCGTAAATCACACAGATCAACAATGCCAAGAGAAGAGGAAACATCCGAGGACATCAGTAGTGAAAACAGTGCTGGACATGTGATGGTCTGGACCAGCTTTTCTGTCCCCGGACCTGGACGACTCCATATTATCCAGAGAACCATCAATTCGCTGGCCGAACAACAAATTCTTGACTAGAATCTCCTGCCATCAGTCAGGGAGTTGAACCTGGGATGGAAATAAATTATGCAGCAAGACAACAAGCCAAAGCATCCTAGCAAAACTACCAAGGCTTAAGACTTACCAAGGCTTAAGACTTACCAAGGCTTAAGACTTACCAAGGCTTAAGACTTACCAAGGCTTAAGACTTACCAAGGCTTAAGAACGGCTTAAGAGAAGATTTGCTCTCTGGATTGGCCTAGTCAAAGTCCCGATCTCAGTCCCATAGAAACGCTGTAGTAGGATCTGAAGTGGGTGGTGCATGTCAGATGTCCCTCCACCCTCTCAGCTGGTGGAGGTCTGTAAGGAGGAGTGGGCAACAATCCCAACAAGCAGAGACACGTTTGTGGGTACAGAGGATGTTTTGGTGAAGTAACGGCTGCAAAAGGAGGTGCCACAAGATACTGACTAAAAGAGTTCACATACTAACTAAAAGAGTTCACATACTAACTAAGAGTTCACATACTAACTAAATGAGACCACATACTAACTAAGAGTTCACATACTAACTAAATGAGACCACATACTAACTAAGAGTTCACATACTAACTAAGAGTTCACATACTAACTAAATGAGACCACATACTAACTAAGAGTTCACATACTAACTAAATGAGACCACATACTAACTAAGAGTTCACATACTAACTAAATGAGACCACATACTAACTGAGAGTTCACATACTAACTACATGAGACCACATACTAACTAAGAGTTCACATACTAACTAAATGAGACCACATACTAACTAAGAGTTCACATACTAACTAAATGACACCACATACTAACTAAATGAGACCACATACTAACTAAGAGTTCACATACTAACTAAATGAGACCACATACTAAGAGTTCATACTAACTAAAAGAGTTCACATACTAAGAGTTCACATACGAACTAAGAGTTCACATACTTTTGCAGCTTTTCTGTTTATGTAGAGGGAATTACTTTTGTTGAATAAATAATGATAATCTTTTTTCTGTGTCACTTATGTGGAAGGTCTGCTTTACAAATTGAAATTTGGATGTTCATTTCATAAGATTATACTGTATATATTCTGTATATACTGGGTGTTTATATATATATATATATATATATATATATATATGCAGCTCTGGAGGTGAGACCAGACGTTTGCTCACCATATGAGATATGAGGAGACGAGACACATGTAGGATTTCTCAAATTATGCCAAGTTGAGACACATTTAGCTGCCACTGTCTCAACTTCTCTGAATACGGCTTTTCATACTCAGAATGGAAAGGGAATGATACATTATTCATTTCTGCAAAAATTTTCAAAGTCTGTGTCTTTTATTGATTTATATTTTGGGCACTAGAGGAGAAAATGTATTTCATTTTCTGTTTCTATTAGACTACAGTGCACACAGATCTTTCCTCACACCATGCAGGTGGTTTGGTAGAGGAGTGATAGGCCCTCAGGGGCCTCAACCCCCCTTATCCAGCTCCTGAAGGGGGGGGTAGCTGACCGGGGGGTCTGGGGGGCTGACGGGGGGGGTTACAGGGAGGGGTGGGACGCAGCCCCTAACCCTTGTGCTGGAATCTGTCTTGGACTTGTGTAATGCAGGAAGGATTAGCAGCTAATACAGGCTGTTATGGGGTGTTCCATGGTGTTCCGTGGTGTTCCGGGTGTTATGGGGTGTTGTGGGGTATTGTGGGGTGTTTCAGGGTGTTTCAGGGTGTTATGGGGTGTTACGTAGTGTTATGGGGTGTTAAGGGGTGTTACGGGGTGTTATGGGGTGTTGTGGGGTGTTATGGGGTGTTGTGGGGTGTTACGGGGTGTTTCAGGGTGTTATGGGGTGTTGTGGGGTGTTTCAGGGTGTTGTGGGGTGTTGTGGGGTGTTTCAGGGTTTTATGGGGTGTTACGGGGTGTTATGTGCATCGTCAAAGGAGAGTTGCTTGAAATAAAGAAGCAAAGCTTCAAGTGTTGACCTTTGACCTGACTATTGTTCTCCACAAGAGAAACAATTTATTATTTCGTTTATTAAAATAGTATACGTAATATATGTGTTTATATAACTTACTAGTTACGTTAGCTAAGTACAGTACTTCAGCTTGTTTTTGGCGTTATTATTATGTAATAATGCTTGATTAGCACAACCTTACCTAGATATCTAGATGGGCTTCTTTAGCATGGAAGGTGCTGATGAAAGTGTCACGGTCCAGAAACACCATGCAGATAAACATTCAGCAGGACTGACACTGTGTCTGACTGCACGGCTGACACTAGCATGGTTTGTTAGGAATTTAGGACCAAACCGATCCAGGTTAACCGCTGATATTTAGATTAACGCTACTGCTCATGGCTGCCATGGTAAGATAAGGGGAAAAGACCTTATAGGTCAGCCATGACCACAGTCATAGAGCCACAAATCCCAAACTAGCATTAAAAACATTATTTGTCTTAATGTAAACCAATAAAACACCTCTGGTTGTTTCAGCTCCTCCACCAGAAGGATGTTGTGATCTTAATGTCTGAGTTTGTGGTTACTGCTGACACCAGCTGGTCTGGCCACAACATGAGGGGGTGTTGGGTGAAGCCAGATACAGGTGTGTGTACAAGGGGTGTTGGGTGAAGCCAGATACAGGTGTGTGTGCAAGGGGTGTTGGGTGAAGCCAGATACAGGTGTGTGTGCAAGGGGTGTTGGTTGAAGCCAGATACAGGTGTGTGTGCAAGGGGTGTTGGGTGAAGCCAGATACAGGTGTGTGTGCAAGGGGTGTTGGGTGAAGCCAGATACAGGTGTGTGTGCAAGGGGTGTTGGGTGAAGCCAGATACAGGTGTGTGTACAAGGGGCTTGTGAATGACAGTAAACCCTTCCAGATGAGTAATGTTGAACCTGTTAAACAGGTAGTACTGGTGTCCTCACCATGTCTGTCTGTCTGTCTGTCTGTAGTAAGAGAAGAGGACGTTTGTCTGTAGTGAAGGAAGAGGACGTCTGTCTGTCTGTAGTGAGGGAAGAGGACGTCTGTCTGTCTGTAGTGAGGGAAGAGGACGTCTGTCTGTCTGTAGTGAGGGAAGAGGACATCTGTCTGTCTGTCTGTCTGTAGTCAGAGAAGAGGACGTCTGTCTGTCTGTCTGTAGTGAGGGAACAGGACGTCTGTCTGTAGTGAAGGAAGAGGACGTCTGTCTGTCTGTAGTGAGGGAACAGGATGTCTGTCTGTTTGTATTGAGGGAACAGGACGTCTGTCTGTAGTGAAGGAAGAGGACGTCTGTCTGTAGTGAAGGAAGAGGACATCTGTCTGTCTGTAGTGAAGGAAGAGGACATCTGTCTGTCTGTAGTGAGGGAAGAGGACGTCTGTCTGTCTGTAGTGAGGGAACAGGATGTCTGTCTGTCTGTATTGAGGGAACAGGACGTTTGTCTGTAGTGAAGGAAGAGTCCGTCTGTCTGTCTGTAGTGAAGGAAGAGTTCGTCTGTCTGTAGTGAGGGAACAGGACGTCTGTCTGTCTGTAGTGAGGGAACAGGATGTCTGTCTGTCTGTATTGAGGGAACAGGACGTCTGTCTGTAGTGAAGGAAGAGGACGTCTGTCTGTCTGTAGTGAAGGAAGAGGACGTCTGTCTGTAGTGAAGGAAGAGTCCGTCTGTCTGTCTGTAGTGAAGGAAGAGTCCGTCTGTCTGTCTGTAGTGAGGGAAGTGTCCGTCTGTCTCTCTAATATGGAGTGAGAGTTCAGCTTCTGTTTACCAGCAGCCAACCAGTATAATGTAACACATAATTAAATATTTTGTAAGTGATTTATTTTAAGAACACTTCATCTAAACTGTCTTTATGCCTGGAGAGCTACAGCTGAATAAATGCTCTAGAAGAAAAGGCCTCAGCTCTGAATCCAGACCCTGAACATTTCACCACTGTCCTTAAGGTTCAAGTTCACTTTTTGAAATCCCTGTTGGAGCTTTTCTTTTGTAGCAACGTTAAATAACACTTCCAACAACATGAAACATAAAAGTAGCACCACTAAAGCACATAAGACCCAACACACACAAGACAACCTGAGTTACAGAACACATAAGACAACATAAGACACGGCACACACAAGACAACCTGAGTTACAGAACACGTAAGACAACATAAGACACGGCACACATAAGACAACCTGAGACACGGCACACATAAGACAACCTGAGACACTGCACACTACACACTACACACTGCTGTAACCAACAGATCACTATAGCAGTCTATAGCAGAACCACACAGGTCTGTTAAACATGTCCAGTAAGGTTTTAAATGAACATACACTTCCTCCTACACTGAGAATCAGTCTGGGGTTCAAACAGCTTATGGTCAGTTATTATTCCTACATTCTGATATTCATTCACTCCTCTCAACCTGCATTTTGACACGTTACTGAACATTGATACTGAACACTGAACATTGAACATTGATACTGAACATTGACAGTGTGTCTTCACCCATGTGATTACACCACCCTGGTCTTCACCCATGTGATTACACCACCCTGGTCTTCACCCATGTGATTACACCACGCTGGTCTTCACCCATGTGATTACACCACCCTGGCAGGTGAGTGTGTCACATTAGTGCTGCTTTAAGTCATTCTGTGTTTTTCTATTTGAAGATCAACATGCTGAAATGTGTTTGGCCAAGCGTTGCCCTCGACAACCACGCTGGACGGCGTCTCCCTGTGCGCGCTGCACCGGTGCTGTGCTGCTTCATATTTATCATATCAGACGTTCTTCTACCTTTGGCAGTTGTACATTTGCTAAATACAAAATAGCAAGGCAGACTGATTCATATTCAGATCATGTGAACATTTCTTTGATTTGGTCTAGTACGTAGTTAGGGGTGGCGGAGACGACTCTGTGTGTTTCTGGACAGCACAAGACAGATTCTGTGGCCAGATTTGCACTAGACGTGTTTCGTTTTCTCTTCGCCTTTTTTGCGTTTCACCCCGTTCTGTGAGCGGAGATGGTGCTGACCCGGTTCCTGGCTGCTGTGCCTGCTCTTGGCATTCAATCAAATAGAAGCCATTAAGAATGGCAGAGAGGGTGATGGGTCTGGGGAGGGTGTGGCCTCACACTGCCCCGCCCCCTCACAGCACAGCCATGACACCCATCTGGATCTCCTCATGTCAGAGAGGTGGAGAGCAGAGGGAGATGGAGTGAAAGAGGGCTGAGAGGTGGAGGGGGAGATGGAGGGAGAGGTGGAGAAAGAGAGTGGTTGTTTCATACAGACTGTGTCTGTAACACATGACAGCCCAATAAAGACAGAGGCAGAATGAAAGCAGGACGGGAAGAGACTGTAAAGCAGCCAGTAAAGGGGTATAGAGGAGAGTGTGTGTGTGTGTGTGTGTGTGTGTGTGTAGGTGAAGGGTGTGTGAGTGTGTGTGTGTAGATGAGGAGTGTGTGTGTGTGTGTGTGTGTGTGTGAGTGTGTACTTGTACACTACCCTAGCACCCTGAGCCCTTACCCAGATACCTGAGAGAGGTGGGGGCAGAGAGATGGAGGGAAAGATAAAGAAACAGAGAGAGGGAGAGAGACTGGTAAGGAGAGAGAGAGACAGGTAAGGAGAGAGGAGAGAGAGAGAGAGACAGGTAAGGAGGGAGGAGAGAGAGAGAAAGAGAGAGACAGGTAAGGAGGGAGGAGAGAGAGAGACAGGTAAGGAGGGAGGAGAGAGAGAGAGACAGATAAGGAGGGAGGAGAGAGAAAGAGAGAGACAGGTAAGGAGGGAGGAGAGAGAAAGAGAGAGACAGGTAAGGAGGGAGGAGAGAGAGAGAGACAGGTAAGGAGAGAGAGAGAGAGACAGGTAAGGAGGAAGGAGAGAGAGAGAGAGAGAGACAGGTAAGGAGGGAGGACATAGGTGTGCATAGGTGTTGAAGGTCAAACAGTGTTGAGAGTTGGGAGTATTATCAGCAGTTCTACACACACATGGACCTCCTCACTCAAAATGGCATTGAACTGTTTTAGCTCAACTGTATACGTCTCACAGATGTAGGTATTTATTCATCTATTTATCTGCCTTTTACGTTTTTCATTGAACCCCCCAGCAGGGCTATGTGCTGCAGCATTTCTACACCAGTGAGGGACGAGGACGTCTGCTTGTCTGTAGTGAGGGACGAGGACGTCTGTCTGTAGGGAGGGAAGAGGACATCTGTCTGTCTATAGTGAGGGACGAGGACCTCTGTCTGTAGTGAGGGAAGAGGACGTCTGTCTGTCTGTAGTGAGGGAAAAGGACGTCTGTCTGTAGTGAGGGAAGAGGACGTCTGTCTGTCTGTCTGTAGTGAGAGAAGAGGACGTCTGTCTGTAGTGAAGGAAGAGGACATCTGTCTGTCTGTAGTGAAGGAAGAGGACATCTGTTTGTCTGTAGTGAGGGAAGAGGACGTCTGTCTGTCTGTAGTGAGGGAACAGGATGTCTGTCTGTCTGTATTGAGGGAACAGGACGTCTGTCTGTAGTGAAGGAAGAGGACGTCTGTCTGTCTGTAGTGAGGGAAGTGTCCGTCTGTCTCTCTAATATGGAGTGAGAGTTCAGCTTCTGTTTACCAGCAGCCAACCAGTATAATGTAACACATAATTAAATATTTTGTAAGTGATTTATTTTAAGAACACTTCATCTAAACTGTCTTTATGCCTGGAGAGCTACAGCTGAATAAATGCTCTAGAAGAAAAGGCCTCAGCTCTGAATCCAGACCCTGAACATTTCACCACTGTTCTGCTGTAGTAACATCAGAGCACGTCCAAGGAGGCGGAGCGTTGGAGTAACTGAGGGCGTGGCACTGAGGGCGTGGCACTGAGGGCGTGGCACTGAGAGGAGGGCGTGGCTCTGAGAGGAGGGCGTGGCTCTGAGAGGAGGGTGTGGCACTGAGGGCGTGGCACTGAGAGGAGGGAGGGTGTGGCACTGAGATGAGGGCGTGGCACTGAGGGCGTGGCACTGAGAGGAGGGCGTGGCTCTGAGAGGAGGGCGTGGCACTGAGAGGAGGGCGTGGCACTGAGGGCGTGGCTCTGAGAGGAGGGCGTGGCACTGAGAGGAGGGCGTGGCACTGAGAGGAGGGCGTGGCTCTGAGAGGAGGGCGTGGCACTGAGAGGAGGGCGTGGCACTGAGGGCGTGGCTCTGAGAGGAGGGCGTGGCACTGAGAGGAGGGCGTGGCACTGAGAGGAGGGCGTGGCACTGAGGGCGTGGCTCTGTGGAGGTTAATTCAGGCCTGTAGGTGTGATTAATGTCACAGCTGTACTGTGGTGCTGAGCTGCTCAGGTGGAGCTCCAGACGGAGGCTGTACTGATTTGCCTAATCACTCCTCATGCTTTCTGTTCTCCATCGGGGGAATTGCATGGCCTGTGTCTGCTGGCATATATCACCTGATCTCAGCTTATGCTCTGTGAAATATTGTTGTGCCATCATGGTGGGAAGCACTTTGCTAGCAGTGAAAGTGTTTGTATTTCGTGTGTGTGTGTTGCAAAGAGATCAAAGGAAAGATGAACTCGTCTCGTTTCCAGTGACACGATTAAACGAAATGGAAGCGGAAATGTCACAGGATACGACCTGTAGCACACAATAGAGAGAAAAGGGATCAGGGTTAAGGTTAGGGTTAAGGTTAGGATTAGGGTTAAGGTTAGGATTAGGTTAGGGTTAGGGTTAAGGTTAGGGTTAAGGTTAGGGTTAGGGTTAGGGTTAGGGTTAGGGTTAGGGTTAGGGTTAGGGTTAGGGTTAGGGTTAGGGTTAGGGTTAAGTTTAGGGTTAAGGTTAGTTAGGGTTAGGGTTAGGGTTAGGGTTAAGGTTAGGGTTAGGGTTAAGGTTAGGGTTAGGGTTAGGGTTAGGGTTAGGGTTAGGGTTAGGGTTAGGGTTAGGGTTAGGGTTACACACACACACACACACACACACACACACACACACACACACACACACACACACCACACACACACACACACACACACACACACACACACACACACACACACACACACACACACACACACACACACACACACACACACACACACACACACACACACACACACACACACACACACACACACACACACACACACACACACACACACACACACACACACACACACACACACACACACACACACACACACACACACACTCACACACACACACACACACACACACACACACACACACACACACACACACACACACACACACACACACACACACACACACACACACACACACACACACACACACACACACACACACACACACACACACACACACACACACTCACACACACTCATACACACACACACACACACACACACACACACACACACACACACACACTCGCACTATTGTCATCTGCTCAGAATCCAGCTCAGCCTGCCAACACAGGGACTCTCAACTTCACAACACAGCAAAACCCCCATTACCCCTCCAGCTCCGCCCCTCCCCCCCCACCCCCACGGACACTGGCTGTAGAGTGGAGACGCCGTGTGTGAGCATGGAGAGAAAGTGTGTGAGCGTAGAGCGTGTGAGCGTAGTGGGAGACTGTGTGTGTGTGTGTGTGGTGGGGGGTGATTAGGATGGATGGCTTGGGCCTGGAACCGTGTCTGTTCTGGGCCAGATGCCTTGTTAATCGGAGTGTTGCCACTCTAGAAGGGAGAACAACAGAGAGAGGGAGGGAGGGAGGGAGTGAGGGAGAGAGAGGGAGGGAGGGAGGGAGAGAGAGAGGGAGAGAGAGAGGGTGGGGAGGAGGGAGAGAGGGGGAGAGGAGGAGTCAGGGAGAGAGGGGGAGGAGTCAGGAAGAGAGGGGGAGGAGTCATGGAGTGCTGTTTGCTGTCTGCTCCTTGGTCTGGACTGAGTGAAGCGTCTCACACCTGTGCCTACGTGAGACAAGCAGCCTTACACACAGGAGTCTCACACACCGACACATTTCAGCCGCCAGTGTCCAGTGTGTTTAGTGGGGACACATCGCTTTAATGGGACTGAGAGACATAGCAGGTGTCCTAAACACCTCACAGCTCTCACACGGTCCCAAAAAGAACTGCAACTCAGTTATTTGTGTGTGTTTTTGTGTGTGTGTGTGGGGGGGGGGGGGCAGTGTGTGTATGTGTGTGTGTGTGTGTGTGTGAAAACATCATGGACAGAAGCTGTTAATTGATTCCTGTGGAAACAAACCCTGCGCCCCCTGTCTTCAGTCAGTGGAATTACACTTTGTTACTTGAACTTGGGCTCTATTCAGTGTGAGTCTCCGCCTCCTGCTGAAAACCCCACCCTTCTCCCAAACAGAGGCGGGGCCACTCTCTCCCCCTCATTATGCAGAGAAACGACTGGAACATGAATTATTCACAGCATCGTATGAAAAAGCAGCTCTGGGCTGTGCTATTGTTTCTGATAAACAGCAGAAACAAAAGACGAATAATAACAAAGATACTGACGCTATAGCTGCAAGCACGAGTTGTTCTGTACACGTGTGTGTGTGCGTGTAGACGTGTGTGTGTGCGTGTACAAGTGTGTGTGTGTGTGTGCGTGCTCTTTGGCATAATAAAATGTCTGTGTGTTGTTGGAGCTCTGGTGTGTGTCTTTGCTTTGAGGTGGGCTAGAGTCATGCTAATTTCATGCTAATTTGAGTAATGTATGCCAATGAGGTGCATTAATGAGGCTGGGTGGTTAGGGGCAGGGCTTTACTACTGGGCCCTGAATCACCTCTGGCTCATTGAGCCGAACCACATTAACAGTAGAGTTTTACTATAAGGAGCAATACTCACTGTAAGAGTGGGGCTGGTTACAGTGAGATTACAGGCAGGTTACAGTGAGATTACAGGCAGGTTACAGTGACTTTTACAGTTAGATTTAACCAACTATTCAGATTGGCAACACAATCAAGTAGATTTGTTTATTTGTGCTTGTGTGTTATATACTGTGTGTGTGTGTGTGTGTGTGTGTGTGTGTGTGTGTGCATGTATATATTGAACAGGTGGTTATGTTAGTTTATGATATGATATTTTA